>PVJC01019464.1:0-30211 GCA_004026665.1 Murina feae
CCGAGCCTCAGAGACGGCTGGGGGCAGGTCCCCAGTGGCCACACACACACACACACACACACACACACACACACACACAAAAGGCACCTGGCAGACTGGGGCCATCATAGGACATCCACTGAGGGGTCCCAGACTGTGAGAGGGCACAGGCCGGGCTGAGGGACTCCCTCCACCCCGAGTGCACAAATTTTTGTGCACCGGGCCCCTAGTATAATAATACTACTGTAAAGAAATTTCACTCGTGTCCCATTTTTTAAAACTCTTACAGTAATGTTGTGTTTAATATTCTGCATACAATTTTGATTGCTTCTGTTAGAAATAAGGCAAACCCCCAAAATCAGGAGTCCCGGTAAAACACAAAGCATACTCAGGAGCCAGAAGCAAGGTAAAAATCTTTTTTAAAAAATTCTTTATTGTTTAAAGTATTACATAAGTCTCCTTTGACCTCTCCTGGGTCATTCCCACCCCCCAGCACATGGCCTCAACCCCCTACTGTCTGTGTCCATTGGTTATGCTCATGTGCATGCATACAAGTCCTTTTGGTTGATCTCTTACCCCTAACTCCTCCCCTGCCTTCCCTAATAGGTTGGATTGTCTTTTTGATGCTTCTATGACTCTGGCTCAATTTAAAAAATATATATTGATTTTTTTACAGAGAGGAAGGGAGAGGGATAGAGAGTTAGAAACATTGATAAGCTGCCTCCTGCACACCCACCACTGGGGATATGCCTGCAACCAAGGTACATGCCCTTGACCGGAATCGAACCTGGGACCCTTCAGTCCACAGGCCAACACTCTATCCACTGAGCCAAACCAGTTAGGGCTCTGGCTCTGACTCTATTTTTGTTCATCAGTTTATGTTGTTTATTATATTCCACAAATGAGTGAGATCATGTGATATTTATCTTTCTCCGACTGGCTTATTTTGCTCAGCATAATGCTCTCCAGGTGCATCCATGCTGTTGTGAATGGTAAAAGTTCCTTCTTTTTTACAGCAGCGTTGTATTCCATTGTGTAGATGTACCACAGTTTTCTAATCCATTCATCTGCTGATGGGCACTTAGGCTGTTTCCAAATCTTAGCGATAGTAAATTGTACTGCTATGAACATAGGGGTACATATATCTTTTCTGATTGGTGTTTCTGGTTTCTTGGGATATATTCCCAGAAGTGGGATCACTGGGTCAAATGGGAGTTTCCTTTTTAATTTTTTGAAAAAGCTTCATATAGTCTTCCACAATGGCTGCATCAGTCTGCATTCCCACCAGCAGTGCACGAAGGTTCCTTTTTCTTTGCATCCTCACCAGCACTTGTCATTTGTTGATGACAGCCATTCTGACAGGTGTGAGATGGTACCTCACTGTCTTTTTTGATTTGCATCTCTTGGATGATTAGTGATTTTGAGAATGTTTTCATATGTCTCTCGGCTTTCTGTATGTCCTCTTGCAAAGTGCCTATTTAGGTCCTTTGCCCAAGGCAAATGTCTTTACTTCTGCAGGAGGGTGGGCGTGCAGATGGTCTGGGAGCACACGCACACTGAGTGGCAGTCTGCTGGGTTTATTCGTGACGCACATGATCTGTTCCTTACTCTTGATTGGAAGAGCTTAGGTTCACACAATCCTGTGCAATTGGCTAATTTAAAGGGAGGAGTTAACCTTTGCCATTTCAAAATGTCGGTCCAAGGGGTGCTGCAAGTCATGGAGCCAAAATGGTAGCTGCCTAAACTCCCTTCTTTGACAGAAAATATTACTTGTTTATTCTCACACTTCTATGAAAATACCTGCAGGTAATTTCCTGGAAGTGGTATTGCCAACTAAAGGAAGTTTGTACTTAAACTTTTGATAGATATTGGCAAATTCACCTTAAAAATATTTTACCACTTTGTACTCCCTAATGTTCACTAAGGATATGGGGTGCTGTTTTCTGGTAACTGTACATGTTTTCATTTTGGAAGGGTACAGCTTTTGAAAATGGATTTTTCTCATGGTAATTGAGATGTTCAGAAGATAGCAGGTTCAGTCGTATATACACTGAGTGGCCAGATTATTATGACCACCTGACATTTGTAGGCAAATTAGCTATAATTTCGCGCTGAAGTTGCTAGAGGGCCAGACCATTATAAATAGGGAAGCAGGTTGTTTACCGCGACAGAAGTGATTTTTTTCTGAACATACGGGTAAACAACGTGATTTAACAACCTTTGAACGTGGGATACACACACACACACACACACACATACACACTCTGGCCAGATTATTATGACCACCCCATCAGTACTTTGTTGGACCACCTTTTGCCTTCAATACTGCCACAATTCTTCTTGGCATTGACTCCACGAGATGTTGAAAGGTGATGCGAGGAATCCGACACCATGCCTGATGAATAGCACTGTCCAGTTCTGTGAGATTTGATGGTTGTGGAACCAGCTGCCTGATGCCTCTTTTAACTTTGTCCCACAAATGCTCAATTGGATTGAGATCTGGTGATGGTGGGGGCCACCTAAGCAAGGTAAAGTCTCCCTCATGTTCTTGAAACCACTCCTGCACAATACGAGCACTGTGGCATGGTGCATTGTCTTGTTGGAAGAAGCCATCTCCATTGGGATACACCACCAACATGATAGGATGAACTTGATCAGCAATGATACTTAGATATGTTGAGCTATTCAGACATTCCACACGTATTAAAGGGCCCAAAGCATGCCAGGAAAACATGCTCCAAACCATAACACTGCCCCACCAGCTTGAAGGGTTGTACTCATGCATGTGGGTGCATGCTTTCATGCTGTTTCTGCCCAGTTCTCAGTCTGCCATCTGCACGATGCAACTAGAAACGTGATTCATCGGACCACATGACTTTTTTCCAATGCTCAACTGTCCAATCCTTGTGTTCCTGTATGAATTGGAGACGTTTTATCTTGGTAACTGCAGACAGCAAAGGTGTTCAAACAGGCCTTTGGCTGCCATACCCTATGGGATGCAATGTACGGCTAATTTGCCTACAGACATCAGGTGGTCATAATGATCCGGCCACTCAGAGTGTGTGTGTGTGTGTGTGTGTGTGTGTGTGCGCGCGTGCGTGCGCGCGCCATGTTCAAAGGCTGTTAACTCACATTGTTTACCCATTTCAGAAAAAAGCCTGTCATGGTAAACAAGCTGCTTCCCTACTTATAATGGTCTGGCCCTCTAGCAACTTCAGCGCAAAATTATCACCAAATTGCCTACAAACATCAGGTGGTCATAATAATCCGGGCACTCAGTGTATATATTCCCATTGTCTGATGCAATTAGTTGAAATCACGTGAAAGATGGTGGAGTGTATTCCCTACAGACCTGTGGTGTGTGTTGCATTGATTCAGATATGGAAGATCAAGATACTGGTTTTCTAGGGTTTTGTTTCCTAGAATGTTTAACATAACTAGTGACGGTCTGGAGGGGTAAGAAGACCCTGAGTGCTGCTTTGAGAAGTCCGGATTTGTTGTGCTGGGGAACCATTTAAAGTCCTTCAGGTGGGTAGTGTACTGTATGAGAGAGGTCTCCTGGCAGTATGTATGGAATGAATGGAAGTGAGTGAATAGGCTGGAAGTAGGCAAGTCAGTGGAGAACGGTCGAAGTTCAGGAAGGAGATGAGGAAAACTCAGAATGGTTAGAGCTGTGAAATTGGAAAGTAAGATAATAGCAACACAATGAACTAACTGTTGGCAGGTCTTGTTGATTAAATGGAGAAAATTAGATTAAAATTGTAAACTTAGAAGAATAGCCAGATAATACAGAAAAAGAAGTAGATATAGAAGGGGCCAATTTTAAAAAAAACTGATTTTCTTTAAAAAATCTAGGGATGTTGCCTGACTGGTGTTGCTCAGTGATTAGAGTGTCGACCTGAGCACCGAAGGGTCGTGGGTCTTTCTCTCCCCCCCTTTCCTCTCTCTCTCCTCCCTCCTCCCACTGTATCTAAAAAAGCAGTGGAAAAATATCGTCCAGTGAGGTTTAGAAAAAAAATTGGAGAAGGAAAGAGGGAGAAAGTATAAATAAATTGGGAGTTATCTTAACAGAGATAGGTAGTAGTTGAAATTAAGAGTGAATGAGTTCTGGTATGAAGGAGTTGACAGGGAATTGTTCATTGAGAGCTGCATTTTGTAAAGGGGTCCTCAGTAATGAGAGATGAAGTGAAAGAATCAGTGAAAGAAGAAATTAATAATCGGAGGAGGAGGAGGAAAAGAATCAGGAAGACTGTTTCTGAGACCTTACTTTCATTCTTTTACTCTACATATGATACTGTATTTACTGGGTTACTTGGCATCTACTGGAAAACATGTTCTTCCTTTGGTATTGATTGATACCTCAGAAAATTTTGATGGGTTATTTTTTAAACGGAGTTAATTTTATTCCTGAAGTTGAATATTTAACTTGAAAAAATGTCTTAGAAGAATGGTTTTGGTATCATAAGCTATGTTCCTTCTGATTTCAAAAAATCTTTTCAGCTTGTTTTAGTTCTATGGGTCTTAAACAAGAAAAAGTTGGCCCAGGCCAGGTAGCTCCATTGATTAGAGCATCGTCCCAGTATGCCAAGGTTGCAGGTTTGATCACTGATCAGGGCACATAAAAGAATCAGCCGCCCTAACCGGTTTGGCTCAGTGGATAGAGCATCAGCCTGTGGACTAAAAGGTCCCAGGTTCGATTCCGGTCAAGGGTATGTACCTTGGTTGCGGGCGCATCTCTGGTGGGAGGTGTGCAGGAGGCAGCTGATTGATGTTTCTAACTCTCTATCCCTCTCCCTTCCTCTCTGTAAAAAATCAATAAAATATATTTTAAAAAAAGAATCAACCAATGAATGTATAAATAAGAACAAGAAATTGATGTTTCTCTCTCCCTCTCTTTTTCTCAAATCTATATAAATAAAAATGTAAATGTTCATTTGTTCAAAATCTCAAATCTCCGAAAGTTCTTCACCGATTGCTTTGAAATTTTGACACAATGTTGTATTTGAATGTGTGTGTTTTTATATACCTACACTTTATAGATGTCACACCTGTAACAGGTAAAAACACGCTTTTTTTGAAAAAAAAAAAAAAAAACAGGTATAAACATGCTTTTTTTTAAAAAACAGTGCCATCTGTTGGACTTAAAAGCTACAAACTTAACAATATTATTCAAAGCCAGGCAGTCACATACAAGTCCGTCGACTCTGTTGTGGAAGTGGATGAAGTGGTTAATTATCCAACAGAATTTTGGAATTCACTTGATCTGCCAGGGATGGAATTCAATCGGTGTGCCAATTATCATGTTGCAAAATATAAACCAGCACGGGGCTGGGCCTCGGGCCGGGCCGGACTGGGGCTCAGGGCTAAGGCGTCCACCGCAGTCCCCCCCGTGCTGGTGGCCGAGGGCTCACAGGGAGTGTGGCGGGCAAGGGTGGGGGAGCTTCCTCGGCTCCTTTTTCCTCTGGCTTTTGGGTGGCTCAGTGAGGGCCCCTGCCAGCGGGAGTCAGGAGCAGTCAGGCCACTTCAGGCGCCCTGGGCATGGGGTGCGGGGCACAGGGCACGGGCCGCCTGTGGGGAGCAGGGGTGCAGGCTGGCGTTGGGGGGCTCAGGCTGCAGAGGTGCATGTGTGCAAGGCCAGACCTGCCGGCCAGGGCAGGGGTGGTGACCGCCTGGGAGGGCACGTTGTATACCCTCAAGCATTGTGCAATTAAACATAGTAGAAACGTGTGCTTTCTCTTTTCTTTCTTTTCTGTTTAACCAGACTGAGCCACAGCAACTCGTGGCCAAGTACAGCTAGTCAGTAAATAAAAATGAAAAAAAAAAAAAAGTTACAGCTCATTGTTTATAGATAAAAGTTCAGATACCTTGTGTATTTTAATTGATCATTTAAAAAATGTGTCCTGGCTTTTGAAACTTGGCTAATAACAAATGATAAGAATCCATATTTTCTTAGAAGGACATAGTGTGAATTTAGAGTTTTTTTATTTTAGTGTTTTTTAGAGTGGCGTGTATTCACAGAATTGATCTAGAATCAAAATCAGGAACCTGCAACACTACCAGAGAGTCAGCATGCGAAGTGGTTAGAGGGCAGGCTTAGGAGACAGTTTATCTGGTTCCACTACTCACTGGAATGTTATGCTCCTTAATTTTGTCATCTGGAAATAGCAATAATAGTTCCTACATCATGATTATTGAGAGAATCTATCATGAAACTTACATTATGGTAAGGAGGTGCAGGCAGTAGACAAATACATGTGCCAGCTGGCAAGTGAAGGGAAAAAATGGTAAGGTTGATTGCTCTCATTTCTTGCTCTTTTTATATCATGTATGGGGGAGGCCTCTCTGAGGAGGAAGTTTTAGAACAGACCTGAAGGAGGTCGAGGGGCTATCTGAGGGAAGAGTTCCAGGCAGAAGGAATGGCAAGCGCAAAAGCCCTGAGGAGGGGCATATTGCAGCGTGCAACAAGAAGTCCAGGGCAGCAAAAGCAGGGTGAGTGAGAGGAGCAATAGGAGATGATTTTAGAGATGGCCACTGACCAGCATGTAGGGTTTTAGGCATAAGAAGGACTTTGGATTTTATTCTGTGGAAGATGGGAAGTTGTTGGAGTGTTGCCACAGCAACATTTTTTAAGGCAGTCTGGTTGTCACTTCTTTTCTTAAAAATGCTTCAGTTCTCTATTTCCTTTAAATAAAGTTCAAATGATTTATTTTGGCACACAAAGTCTTCATAGGCCTTAGCCTATTCATTTAGCATCATCGGCCTCCTTCCCGCATGGACCCTTCACTTTAGCCAACTTGGATTATGTCCAGTTCCCTGGTTAGGTCATGATGATTTGTTTTGGTGTCTTTCTGCATACTGTTTGCCCTGTGAGGAGTCCCTCCCCCTCAGCTCACAGGGTCATTGGCTCTGTTTTAGGGGGTCCTCGTTGTGCTCCTAGAGCACCTTGGGCCTTGTTCTCTCCCTATTCCCTTCCCTAGCCACTTAGTACTCAAGCCATGGAGTCTTGGAATATGTTGCATTCTTTTAACCAGCTTTGATTTTACTCTTGCCACACCCTTGCCAGTTGAAATTATGCCCATCCTTCAAGAATTAGCTCAAACACTGCCATCTTTTCTCTATCCTTATACTCCGTAGCTCTCTTATACTTAATCATAGTGATTTTGAGTTAAAATTTTTCTTTGCCTACCTCATGCAAAATCCTTAGTCTTCCTCATTTCAGTTTTCATTGTAGCCTCTAGCAGCTTGAAAAGCAATGGTTTTCTAATTATTCTATGAACCCTGCATACCACGAACATCTACTCAGTGTGAAATCTGGGCCAAAAGCAGCAAAAGTGGACAAAGTGGGACATCTGTTAAATTAACAAATTTACTAGAGCATAATGTTGATGATGGCATGCTTACTCTGGTTCTCTCGCAAATTTCTACTGATACCACATTTCGAAATGTAGTTTGGCAAAATATATTCAGATACATAATATTCATGGTTTTTGACACAGTGACACCCCTGAAAATCATCTTAAGAAAATAATACAAACTAGAATGACAATTATAAATGCTGCTAATGTTGAAAGTTTACTATGTGACAGCACCATGCAAAGCCCTTTACATGCATTATTTAATTTAATCCTTAGACTCCCAAGAGGTGTGAATACTGTTAACCTCATGTAATAGATGGGGAAATTAAGTCACTTACCCAGGATTACACACCTGCTATGTTGTCAATTCAAGATTCTCACTGAAGCAGATTGTTTGAAGAATTCATACTTCTTAGTTGCATAATGATCAAAATGTTCACAGTAATGTTACGTAGAATAAATAAATTGAAAGTGATATACTAGTATATCATGAATTTTATGCTTCATCTATTCAGTAGAATAATTTTTATAACAATATTCGCTTCTGTAAAGTTTATAAGTCTGCGGTTTCCAGTATAGTCACAGAGTTGTACAACTATTACCAGTATCCCACTTCAGAACATTTTATCAACACAAAAAGAACTCTCATACCCATTAGCAGTCACTACCTATTCCCCCATTACCCTAGGGAACCACCACTTTACTTTCTGTCTTTATGGATTTGCTTATTCTGGATATTTCATATAGTGGAATTATACAGTAAATGTCATTTTGTGTCTGGCTTTCATTTAGTATGATATTTACTTCATTGCTTTTCATTGCTGAATAACAGTCCATTGTTTGGATTTATTATATTTTGTTTATCCATTCATTAGTGGACATTTGGATTATTTTTACTCCTTGACTGTCTATCTATCTATATATAAAAAGCTAGCCAATGGCTTGATGGAGGTGGAGCTGGCTGGCCAATCTTCTGTGGCCCCTCCCTCTGGCCAGCCCTGCTCCTGATCGTTTCTCCCCCCCCCCCTCCAAATTGGGGGTGAGGCCATCTAGCCAACCTCCTGCAGCCCTTCCCCCCAGCCCACCTGACCCAGCCCTTCCCCCCAGCCCGCCTGACCCAATCAACCTGATTGATCAGCCCCAATCAGGGCGGGCAGGCTGGCCGGACCCCACCCGTGCATGAATTCATACACCAGGCCTCTAAGTTATAAATAATGCTGTTATGAATACTCATGTACAAATTTTTGTGTGAACATTTGTTTTTCTTGGAATTGTTGATTATATAGTAACTGTTTAAGAAGAACTGCCAGAGTAAGTTTTCCAAAGCAGCTGCATCACTTTATATTCCTCCTAGCAAGCTTGAAGGTTCCACTTTTTCCACATCTTTTTTTTATTTATTTTCATTTTTCCACATCTTTCTTAGTACTTGTTATGTCTTTTTGGGTATAGAGTGATATCTCATTGTGGCTTTGATTTCTATTTCCCTAATGACTGATGATGTTGAGCATCTTTTCATGTGTGGCCATTTGTATATTTTTTTTGGAGAAATGTCTGCTTGAAACCTTTCTCATTTTTAAATTGAGGTGTCCTTTTATTGAGTTGTAGGAGTTCTTAAAATGTTAACAGTCCTGTTATCAGATAAATGATTTGCAAGAAATGTTTTCCATCTTGTGTGTTGTTTCTTCACTTTCTTGATGGTGTCCTTTGGAGCACAAAAGTTTTAATTTTCATGATGTCTAATTTATCTATTTTTTCTCTATTGCTTGTGCTTTCAGTTTCACACAAGAAACTATTGCATGATTAAAGATTAATGAAATTTATCTTTGTGTTTTCTTGTAGGAATTTGATATTTTTTAGGTCTTTGGTACATTTTGAAATACTTTTTATATATGGTGTGAGGAAAGTTGTCCAATTTTGTGAGCTTTGGCATGTGGAAATCCACTTGTCCCAGCATCATTTATTGAAAAGACTTTTTTCCCCCATTGAATGGTCTTGGCACCCTTTTTGAACATTAGTTGACCGTAAATCTAAGAATTTATTTCTCAGCTTTCAATTCTGTTACATTGGTCTATGTGTTTATCCTTACCCTCGTACCACACTGACTTGATTACTGTAGCTCTGTAGCAAGTTTTGGAACCCTGAAGTGTGAATCCTCCCAGCTTTGTTCTTTTCAAGGCTCTTTTGGTTATTTTATTCAATTTTGCTGTGAACCCAAAGTTGTTGTAAAAGATAAAGTCTGTTTTTAACAAGTACTCCTAAATTATAATATTTGGATTATGGTGAATGTTCTTCTTTACCTCCCCAAATTCCTGTAATATATTACACTTAAAATTTTAAAAATTTAACTAAGTTTTGGCTAATAGAATAAATTTTTAATTTAAGAGACAGCCCTACTTACATCTATAGCTAAAATCCAGAGTTACCTAACTTTCCAGGAAGAGTGTGTGAAGGTGAGGAGCTGGGATATAATGTTATGGTTAGAATGAGCCAGTATCAGATTTAACACTCAGCTCTTTGGATTTTTTCTCTCTGCAGTGAGTCTCCTTCAGTTTCTTCTCTGCCTTCTCACACACACTTCATTAAAAGCCCTCCCTCACACCCTAGCTTGGGACTTTTCTCAGAAATTTCCATAGATGAAAATTTGGCTAGTTTGTGTAATTGCTATTTATCAATGGAATGAATGGTTGAGTAGCTTGAAAGCAAGGAGCCAGACAGTGTGTCTGAGCCATATATGTCACTTTGGTGGAAAGTGATTTTCAAAGAGGGAAAAGGAAGTCATGCAAGCAGAGCTCTTCACATCCTTCTCTGACCTCATTCGGTCTGTCAATGTTTTTGCATCTGTATATGCTGTTTTCTTATGGAGCATGTGCTCTTTAAGGTCAGAGACCTGCAGGTGGCATTAGGGCTAGTTAAAAGGTTAACACATTAAGCGTCCAGCCTGTTTTGTCTTCTGGACGGAAAGTAGTGTCCGTCACTGGTGACTGACATGGCACTTAACGTGTTTAAATGGGCACACAGAGAAGCCCATGGCTTGGTGACAGACTGCTATTCATATGTTTTTTTGATGTTGTTAGTTCTCACCCGAGGATATTTTTTCCATGGATTTTTTTAGAGAGTGGAAGGGAGAGACGGGGGAGAGGGGAGAGAGAGAAAGAGAGACACATCAATGTGAGAGAGACACATTAATTGGTTGCTTCCTGCATGTACCCCAACAGGGAACCAGGGAGTGAACCTGCAACTGAGGTATGTGCCCTTTACTGGGAATCGAACCCAAGACCCTTTGGTACATGGGCTAATGCTCTAACCAGTGAACCATAGCAACCAGGGCTCATATGTTCTTTGTAAGTGCCACTATAGAGTGTGTCTGTGTTCTAAATAGTTTGGGGTTGTCTTTCTAGTTGAAGCAGTGTTAAAATCTCAGTACAATTAAATACTTTAATAGGATTTGCACATTATAGGTGTCCATTAGAGATTTGTTCCAAAACAAAAGCAAATGTTATAGACCTGCTAAAGACTGTTAATACCAGTTGTCAACGACAAGCTAACTTGGTAGCATGTTTGCCACAAGCCAACTTAGTAGTTCAAGAACTACTAAGATGATTTTCACCATATATTGTTCAGTTGAATTAATCAAAAGAAGGGGAAAAGGAGCTTTTAACTTAGATTTTAAAACATTTATGGTATATTTATTAATGACCTTTAGAAATGTAAAATACCCATTTTAACTTTTTATAAGGTTTAAAATAATCACTTTTTAAAAATATTTTTTTATTGATTTCAGAGAGGAAGAGAGAGGGAGAAAAGGATAGAAACATCAATGATGAGAGAGAATCATTGCTTGGCTGCCTCCTGCACGGCCCACACTGGGGATCGAGCCCACAAGCTAGGCATGTGCCCTGACCAGGAATCAAACCATGATCTCCTGGTTCATAGGTCAACGCTCAACCACTGAGCCTCACCAGCCGGGCTAAAACAATACTTTTTATATAGATTAAAGGCAAGAGGAGATACTGCAATTACCCATAAATCCAGAAATATTAATAAAACTATAAAGATTGCTGTTTTTAAAATAAAGTACTTGCCATTTTGGAGAAGAGATTTATTGTCATCAGTTATAGGCTTTGACTTTTGTAATGTCATGGGAAAACTCTACCCTTCATATTTTAGACAGTCAAAATTTTTCTAAACAGTGTTTATTTTGTCAGACGTTTTTCCCCACTTGGAACTCCATCCATAATATTTGTGTCTTTTTACAGTGTTTCCCTTTTTCTGCCTTAAAGATGTACTCATGGACTTGTGCTCCCAGTCAAGATGGAATAACAGATTGGATTTACTCTCTTGGCTGTAATCATAAAACAAACAAAAACCCCAGAAAAAAAAAGTGAAGTTGTAAACACTGAACAACAGGCAACACAGGGCAATGATCCCCAAGAAAGCAGAAAGACAGTGATGAATCCTGCAGTGATCCACACTCACTGCCTGCAGAGTTTCCCGGCTACAGTGTAAGGAGGTGGAATCCAGGCAGAGTCCATCAGTCTCCTTGAGCTGAGAACACAGAGCTAGAGTCCAGGGAGGCCAAGGTGGCTACGGTTTGGAGAAGATTGCTGCACAAGGAGAGAACTCCACAGGTCTGCAAGTCCCCGAAAGTCTTCAGCTAAGAACTCACAAGTGCATGTGCTGTGTGGAAGCTACCCAAAGCTGAGAAAGAACCACCCAAAAGAACTAGAGGGAACAAACCCTGATACTTTTTCAGGTTCGAGAATAGTTTATGTTCCCACCAGCCAAAGAGAAAAAAACTTCGTAAGTCACAGGATATTGGGGAGAGTCCTCAAGGGCAGTGCCTCGGCCAGGGGACAAATGAAGCGCTAAATCCAAGACTGCTCTGATTCCTTCTAACAAAGCTTAAAAACGGGCCTCAAAGTGGATCAAATCATTTCCAAGGAACTTAACTGCATCCTAGAACAGAATAATACTTGATTTATGTGCAAATATTTAGCACTCACCAAGGTAAAATTCACATTGGGCCCCTGGTCAAAAGATAAGACTTGGAATGACACCAGAAAAATACAACACATGAGGGGGAAAATAAAAAAAAAGAAAGAAAAAGACCCAGACATGAGACAGATGATAGAACTAGTGGACAAAAAACAATAAAACAGTTTTGACTATTTTTTTTTTTAAATACATTTTTATTGATTTTAGAGAGGAAGGAAGAGAGAGAGAGAGAAAGATAAAAATATCAGCGATGGGAGAATCATTGATTGGCTCCCTCCTTAATACCCCACATTGGGGAGTCGAGCTGCATCCTAGGCATGTGACCTGACCAGGAATTGAACCGTGACCTGCTGATTCATAGGCCGATAGGAAACAAATAGCAACCCTTGAGCCATCCTGGCCAGCCTCGACTATCTTCCATATGTTCAAGAAAGTAGAGGAGAGATTGAGAGTATTAACTAGATATGTAATATATTTAAAAGACCCAAAATGAACATCTGGAGATGAAAACTGCAATGTACGAGATGAAAAATATACTACATGGGATTTACAGCAAATTAGTGCAGGAAAAAAGATCAGTAAACTTGAAGCCATAGCAGTATAACCTATGCAAGATAAACTCAGAAGGACATGAAGACTAGGAAAAAATGTGGCTCAGTGGTTGAGCATCAATCCATGAACCAAAGGTCACGGCTCTTTTTTTTTTTTTTTTTAATATAATTGATTTTTTACAGAGAGGAAGGAAGAGGGATAGAGAGGTAGAAACATCAATGAGAGAGAAACATTGATCAGCCACCTCCTGCACACCTCCTACTGGGGATGTGCCAGCAAACAAGGTACATGCCCTTGACCAGAAACGAACCTGGGACCTTTCACGATTCAACTTCCAGCCAGAGCATATGCCTGGGCTTCGGGCTCAATGCGCAGTAGAGGACAGCTGGTCAGTGATTCTCATCATTGATGTTTCTATCCCTCTCTCTCCCTTCCTCTCTCTGAAATCAGAAAATCATACATATTTTTAAAATGAGTAGTTAGACAATTTCAGGTGGCTTAATATACATATAATTGTAGTTTTGAAAAGGGGACAGTTTTCGAAGACACAGTGGCCCCAGATTTCCAATTTCATAAAAACTAAGGCCAGAGATCCAAAAAAAAAAGTGAAAAGTAAAGAACAGATGTGACAAATAGAAAACAAATAGCAAGATTTTAGATTTATACTCTATCAATAATTGCATTATGTATAAAAAGTCTAAGCAATTCAGTTGAAAGGCAGAGCTTAGTAGATTGGGTAAAAAAGCAAGACTCAAAAGCAAGATTCAACTGTATGATGCCTACAAGAAACCTATTGTACATACTAAGATAAGGCTGCCCTGGCCCATGTGGCTCAGTGGGTTGAGCATCATTCCGTAAACTGAAAGGTCACCAGTTTAATTGCCAGTCTGGGCACATACCCAGGTTCTGGAATGGATCCCTGGTCAGGATGGTTGTGGGAGGCGGCCCATCAATGTTTTCTCTCCTTCTCCCTCTCCCTCTCCCGCCCCCTCCCCCTCCCCCTCTTTCCCTTCCTCTCTACTCTCTCCCACTGTCCCTTCTCTCTCTGAAATAAAAACGTTTGTAGATAAATACATAAGTAAATTTATTTTTAAGACATTACAAATAGGCAAAAAGTAAAGGTTTGGAAAAGAATATTTCATGCTAGTACTAATTAAGAAAGTTGGAATAAGTATATTAATTTCAGACAAACTAGATTTTAGAGTGAAGATTATTACCAGGATTAAAGAGTCGTTTCATAATGATAAAGTGATCAGTTCATGAAGTGCAATTGAAAGCTCTAAATATTTGTGCACCTAATAACAGAGCTTCAAAATACATGAATCAGAAACTGATAGAACTGAAAAGAGAAATAGATCCACAGTTATAATTAGAGATTTCAGTACCTTACCTTTCAATAATTTAAACAAGTAGACCAAAAAAAATCAGTAATTTAGATTTAAGCAACACTAACAATTAATTGACCTAATTGACATTTACATGACATTCTACCCAATACAGCAGAATGTACATTCTGTTCATTTGCACATAGAACATTTACTAGTGTGGACCACATTACGGTCTAGAAAATAATGTCAATACATTTAAAATTACTTAAATCATAAAAAGTATGTCATCTGACCAAAAGAAAATTAAATTAAAAATTGCAGAAACATATGTGGAAAACAGCTAAATATTTAGACACTAAGACATTACTGAGCTATTAGACAATTTCAGGTGGCTTAATACACATATAATTGTAGTTTTGAAAAGGGGGGAGTTTTTGAAGACACAGTGGCCCCAGATTTCCAATTTTATAAGAACTCATGGGTCAAAGAAAAAAAATCAAAGATTAATTTAGAACATACATTGTACTTACTGAAAATGAAACCAACATGAAATTTGTGGGTTATAGCAATCCAAGTGCTCAGAGGAAAATTTATAGTAGTAAATGAGAGCAATAAGGCTGCAAATTAGTGTCCTCAGCTTCCACCTTTAAGAAACTAGGGAAAAAAAGAAGCAATTTAGCCCAAAATAAGCAGAAAAAATGAGTTAAAAAGCCAAAACCATTGAAATAGAAAACAGGAAGTAGTAGAGAAAGTCAATGAAATGAAAAGATGAATAAAACCGATAAGCCTAAATAGCCTGCTGGATTAGGAAAAAGAAGACACAAATTACCAATATCAGGAATGAATGCAGTTGGTTAAACTGCAGATTCAATAGTTATTAAAAGGCTAAGTAAGAGAATTATATGAATTACTTTTTGCCAATGCATTCGATACTTAGATGAAATAGGCAAATTCCTTGAAAGACAAAATAACAGCTCATTTAAAAAGAAACAGATAACCTACACAATTTGATATCTGATATCTCAAAGAAAACACTGGATTCAGATGAATTCCCTGATAAATTCTACCAAACATTTTAAGAAGTCATACCAATTTTACACAAATTACTCCATAAAATTGTTGGGGGTTATACTTCTTAACTCATTCTATGACACTAGTATTATCCTGATACTAAAACTAGATAGATAGAAAGTTATCTGGTTGCAAGAAAAGAAAGTTACAGACTAATATCCTTCATAAACATAGTTGCAAATTTTAAAACAAAGTTTTTACCAAATTGACTGCAGCAACATATAAAAAAGGATAAAATATAGCGACCACATGGGACTTGTTACAGGAATGCAAAGTTGGTTTAATGTTTGAAAATCAACATCATGTATCATGTTAACAAAATAAAAAAGGAAAAGCAGCCCTGCCCGGTTTGGCTCGGTGGATAGAGCGTCCGCCTGCGGACTGAAAGGTCCCAGGTTCGATTCCAGTCAGGGGCATGTATGTACCTTGGTTGCAGGCGCATCCCCAGTAGGGAGTGCAGGAGGCAGCTGATGGATGTTTCTCTCTCATCGATGTTTCTAACTCTCTAACCCTCTCCCTTACTCTCTGTAGAAAATCAATAAAATATTTTTAAAAAAATGGAAAAGCATGTAATCTAGTAAGTGCAGAAAAAGCATTTAACAAAATCCAGCATTCTTTGCTGATGAAAACTTTCTCCCGATAAAGAATATTATGAAAAACCAATATCTGAAATCATATTTAATGCTGAAAAATGAATCCTTCTGTCTAAGATCAGGAACAAGGCAAGATGTTCACCTGCCACCACTTCTGTTCAGTATTGTACTGGAGTTTCTAGCCAGTGTAGTCAGATAAGAAAAATAAATAAAAAGCATCCAGATTGGAAGGGAAAGAAGTAAAACTCTTTATTCACAGATGACCTGGTTACCAATAATTACTTTTAAAAAGCTCCTAGAAAAATTAAGTGCACTTAGCAAAGTTGTAGGATACAATATCAAGTATATTTCCTTTTTCTCCTGTGGACAGATTTTATTACACAGAGAATGGGGCGCAGTCCTTCTTGTTTGCTGTCTTCCTCATGATTGCAGGGACATTGCTCAGCTCTTCTCTCTTTCCCTTGACATAGATGTGTGTCCCCACCGTTTCCTTGATGAATTTTAGGGCGCTCTTCTCCTTAAGAGACCTTGAGCAGTTCTGTTGGAGTGCTTCTCACAGGAGGCAAAGCCACACACCTCTCAGGTCATGTCCTGCATGAACTTGGTTGCTTACGTTCTTGGTTGTCTTGTGGCCCTTGCTGAGGCCCATGGCCGTGGGGTAGCGCAGAGCCATTACTGTTGCTCAATGCCTGCCATGGAGGAAGGACTTAATTACATTTCTGTATACTAGCAAATGAACAGCCAGAAGTTGAAATTTTAAAAGAATATCATTTACAGTAATATAAAAATATTCAATACTTAAGGATACATTTCATAAGACATGTAAGGACTACATACTGGAAGCTATAAAATATTACTCAGAGAAATTAAGGAAAACCTAAATGAAGAGATACGTGTTCAAGGATTGGAAGACCCGTTACTGTCAATTTTCTCTAAAGTAGCGGTCACCAACCAGTGGTCGGAAGATCCAAAGGTTTGTGACCACTGCTCTAAAGATACAGATTTAGTACAATCCCAGTCAGAATCCCAGCTGGCTATTTGTAGAACGTGGCAAGCTGGTTTTAAAATCTCTATGGAAATGCAAAGAACCTGGAATAGCCAAAACAGTTTTGATTAAGAACAGAGAGGACTTAAAAATATCTGATTCCTAAAAGTTATTATATCTACAGTAATCAAAACATTGGTATTGGTATAAAGATAAACAGATATATTCATGGAACAGAAGAGTCCAGAAGTAAATATGGCCAATTAATTTTGAGTGTGCCACCATGACAATTAACTGGGAAAAGGTCTTTTCAACAAATAGTGGTAGAACAATTTGATGTTCATACAAAAAATTAATCATAGATCTAAATGGAAAACTCAGATCTATAAAATTTCTATAAGTAAGTCTTGTGACTGGGTTTGGTAAAAATTCTTAAAGTATAACACCAAAAACATGATTTGCAAAAGAAAAAAGATAAATTGGGCTGTAACACTATTAGCCCAAAGGTGTCTTTGAAAGCCACCTTGAAGAGACTAAAAGGACAAGCCATAGACTGGGAGAAAATATTCTCAAATGTTTCTACTCAGAATATATAAAGAATTCTGAAAACGCAGTAAGAAAAAAAAACAAAACACCTAGTGCCTGGCTCAGTGGTTGAGCGTCGAACTATGCACCCAAAGGTCACTGTTTGATTCCAAGTTGCAGGCTCGATCCTCTATGTGGGGTGTGCAGGAGACAGCCGATCAATGATTTTCTCTCATCATTGATGTTTCTATCTCTATCTCCCTCTTTCTTCCTCTCAGAAATCAATAAAAATACATTTAAGAAAAAAGAAAACAGCCCAGTAAAATATAGGCAAAAGATTTGAATAGACCCTTCATCAAAGAAGCTATATGGATGGCAAGTAAGTACATGAAAAGACGATCAGCATCATTTGTCATTAGGGAAATGCAGTTTAAAACCACAATGATACCATTGCATACATGTTAGAATGTCTTCGATTCAAAAGGCTTACAGTACCAAGTGCTGGTGAGGATGAGGAGCAACGGAAACTCCTGTACTTCTAGTGGGAATGCAAAATGGTACAACCACTTTGAAAAACAGTTTGGTACCTTCTTAAAGACTTAAAATGTACATCTACCCTGTGACTTAGCCATTTCACTCCTAAACATTTATTCAAGATAAATAGATGTAGTGGACCACATAAAGATTTGTACCTAAATATTCACAGCAGCTTTATCTGTAATAGAAATTAAAAATAAATGCATTAATAGGTAAATAATCAAAATGTGCATCAACAGACAAACTTGGCACTGTCTTCGTTAAACGGAAGAGTATTCAACAGTAAAAAGGGAATGAACAATCAATAAACCCAACAATGTATTTGATTTTCAGTATAATTTACTATAAGACAAAGGAACCATGGGGGAATAGACATTATTCCATTTATATGAAATTCTGTAAAATGCAACTAATTCAGAAAGCAGATTAGTGATTGCTTGGAGATGTGAGCTGGTGAGAGGTGAATTATAAAGGAACACAGGAAACTTGTGGGTGACAAATACGTTCATTGTTACTTTTATGGACATATATACATGTGTTAAAACTTACCAAATTGTATACTTTATGTGTAGTTTATTATGTTAAGTATAAGCCACTAAATCTATAAAAATATTCATGTGTGTTCAACCTTTATAACATGCTATTCAAATTTTGGAATTATGTAAGGGACTCAGAATAAATTTCTAAATACTTTTCTAATGATTAAGTTTGATTAGGTAGGAAAATAGGTATTATGTTTACCAAGTTTACCTAAAATTTGAGCTTATTATAAAACTAGAGGCCTGATGCATGAAATTCGTGCAAGACTAGGCCTTCCTTCTCCCAGCTGCCAGCACCAGCTTCCGGCAGGACCTGGGCTTCCCTCGCAGCCCTGGCTTTGTCCGGAAGGATATCCAGTCAAATTAGGATATTATGCTTTTATTTTTATAGATTGAGAAACTAAATGAATGTTCCAGTTTGGGCTTTGTGAAAGTCTGAGGGTATTTTCAGAATGATAAGTACCAAATGTAAGATTTAATTTTACTGTAGGTTAGAATGCTGTTTTCCAACTGGATGATCTATAATAATAAAGCACAATATGCTAATTAGACCAGACGACCTTCTGGACAAAGCCGGGGCTGCTAGGGAAGCTTGGGTCCCACGTTCCTGTTAGCAGCTGGAGGGAAGCCCAGGTCCTGGGTGCCAGAGGGAAGCCAGTGCTGGCAGCCAGGGGATGGAAGGCCTATTCTTGCACAAATTTTGTGCATTGGGCCTCTAGTAAATAAATAAAGGGAGAGAAAGCAAAGGAGAGCCCTAAGTATAAAACAGAGTAAGTCAACAGAACTCTAGGCTTGGGAGAAATTCTTATGACATTGATTGGATGAATAGGTATCTACAGTAGGTAGAATAATGGCTCCTCAAAGATGTCTACATCCTAATTGCTGCAATTTGTTGATAGTTACATTACAGAAAAGGGGGGGCTTTGCAGTTGTGATTAAGGTTAAAGACTTGGAGATGAGATTATCCTGAATTACCCAGATGGACCTGACATAATCACAAAGAGACGCTTTTCTCCCAGTGCGGGTCATCTTTTACTAGGTGTTAATTAGGATATGAAAGGATTAGGAGGTCATTGGCAAAGCTCATGGTCATTGTGGAGTCCCACTGGGTCTTCTTCAGTGGTACTCATGTTTGAGTTCCATACAAGAATAGAAGTAGCTGAAAAACACGGAAGTTGCTCCCTTTCTTCATGTCGACATACTTGTTGTGATATTGGCAGTAACCTCTTTGAAAGGCTCCTGGAACTCTCCGCAATGTTGTTAGGGGGGAAATCCCACGTCAGTATCAGTATGGTAGCTCCCCTGCTTTGACATCTGTGAGTTCCTTCTCCTTCACTGGTACGACTGACACCGTCTTAGAGTCTGGGCTGTCATCACATAGATTCTTTAGAAACTAGAAGAACTTTCCCAGCTGTGTTCAGAGGGAGATGGGACCATGGAGAAATGATCAGTGCGGTGCAAATAGCTTTGGAAATGGAGAAATAGGGCCATGAGGAGTTTGGGTGGCCTCTGGAATCTGGGAAGGGTAAGGAGATAGATGCTTAGGGCCTCACCTTGCTCGTAGCCCAGTGAGGTTCATTTCTGACTTCTGTCCAGAAGTGTAAGACATTAAATGTGTATTATTTGGGCGATTAAGTGTGTGGTAATTTGTTATGGCAGCTATAGAAAACCAGTATAATATCTAAGGGGGGTAAAGCTCAGAATTAGTAATGTTTGCCGAAGGGTTGCAATGGAAAGTAAGCTTTAATACCAAAATAACTTTTTCCATGCCTGGAGAGTTGTTTTCCCTTCTACATTTCAAACCTCACTTTCCCATCAAGTAAGACATGCATTTACTAATTTAAAAGTAATTCTAAATAGAAAATATTAGCATTGGAATAAACCTTAAATATCATTCTAGCCTACCCCCTGAAATACGCAGTTGGAGAAACTGAATGAGGGTCAAAGATGCCATATCTAGTTACCAATAAATTTGAGTTATATTCAGGCATGTTTTAGTGTTCTACCACATACACCCTTTAATTAGAAATTTGTTCTGGAGCTGCGGAATATATGAGTCACTTCAAGAGGGTGTTTACTTAGTGAGATAAATGAATCTTTTTCTAGCCGATAGAATTAATTTATAAGATTAACTTGTCACCTTAGCAGGTCCTAAGAGCCTGATCTGAAATAGGTGGAGTGAGTCACATTTACAAACTTCACTGGTCAGTAACTAGATTTTCATGCAGAGGAAGGTACCAACTGAGAATGGAGGAGTTTGAGAGATGGTAGGAAACATAAAAAATAGATCTTTATTTCTTCTTGCCTAGAATCTGTTATAGCCTAATAGATTTCACTTGTCCCTAGACTTCTCCCCAAACTCTGTAAGTCTCCTGTAATGGAACACTTACTGTTTCTCAGAACCTGATGCCCAGACAGAGGCTCTGGTCACCAAGTGTGAGAGCAGCACTCTCTTCCTCTCTTCTCAGTCCTGGTTCTCCTTCCATCCTTTATACTTATTTCTATAAGTAGAGGCCTGGTGCACGAAAATTCATGCACTGGCGGGGAGGCAGGGGAAGGGCCCCTTAGCCTGGCCTGCCCCCTCTCACAGTCTGGGAGCCCTAAGGGGATGTTCTACTGATGGTTTAGGCCTCCCTCTGCAAGAGGCAAGCAGCTGTTCAGGGAAAGGCAATGCCCCATCACACCTCTGCTGCTGCCACTGCCAGCCACTGCAACTACCTGAGCCTCGGCCCTTGCAGCCACCGTGGCTTGCCTGAGCCTCGGCCTGGCCCTTGTAACCTGAGCCTCAGGCCCTCACAGCAGCAGCCGCCATCCATGGCCTGCCTGAGCCTCGGGCCACCCCTGGCAGTGGCAGCCACCATCTGCGTCTTGACTGAGCCTTGAGTGGCCACTGCAGCTTTATCCAGATGGATGTCTGGAAGACGTCTCAGATGATTAGTATAGATAGGGATTTAAGTGGCTAAGGGTTTGTGTACAGACCCAAAATGTTGTTCTTGTACAGTTTTTCTCTTGGACATATAATGGAGCTTGGGAAACATAATGAAGCCATGTTTTAAATTTGTTTAATTTATATTACAGTGCTTTAATGAGAAAATATTATAAGAGGATGCAATGTTATATGGCATCTTTATGTTAAGTTAGTTTCTTCTGCATTCCAGCTCTCTGAACCATCTCTTCCTCCAAATGCTAGTTAATGTGTAATATCTGAAACTGCAAATAGTACCAAACCCTGCATAGACTTGGGTTTTTTCCTATTCATATATACCTGTGATAATATTTAATTTGTAAATTAGGCACAATAAGAGATTAACAACAGTAACTAATAATAAAATAGAATAGTTATAACAATATACTGTGATAAAAGTCATGTGAATGCAATCTTTTTGTAGTTCATAAACATGATGTTGGGTGTTCATGCTTTTGTGTGAGATGTACAACTTTGGCACATTATCCATCTGATGTAAAAAAAGAAAGCTATGTGAATGTGGTCTCTCTCTCAAACCTTTTCACTTAAAGGAAGCAATTTATGACTTCTCTGAGGCATATCCGAATTGCCAGCATTGCTATATTGTGCTTTGGAGCCAGTATTAAATAAAAGAAGTGTATTTGAACACAGGGACTGCAGTACCAAGGCAGTCAATCTGATAACAGAGATGGCTACTAAGTAACGAATGAGAAGCATATACAGTGTGGACATGCTGTACAAAGGGAGGATTCAGTTCCCAGGCTGGATGAAGCAGGATTATGGGAGATTTCATCACGTTACTCACAACGGTGTGAAATTTAAAACTTATGAATTATTTGTTTCTGAAATTTTCCATTTACTATTTTCAGATCACAGTTGATCATGGGTAACAAAGTGTGGAAAGCAAAACTACAACTAAGGGGGTACTGCTGTGTTCAGGGATTGGTAGCTGGGTGTGGTCCTCTGTTCTTGACTGCCCATGTTAATGCCAAACTGAAAAAGTAAGATAAATCTGCTGTGTGTGTGTATGCACAGACATGTACTTTTAGTGCACCTCTGAGATACGTTAACTATGTGAGGGTTTCTTAATTACCACTCCTGATTAGAACAGAATATTATTTTTATAGTTGAACATTCAGGTACCTTGTAATTCTCCAGATTAGATTTTTCAGAGTAGATTTAGAGAAGGAGTATAGTCCACTGGTAATATGCTATTTCAGCACTGGTTGCTCATAGTGCCTGGCATTTGCCATCTTTATATTGACTGCTTTTGGAAGTCACAGTTCATTCCAGTATTGATTGTCTGTTGTATGTCATTCATTTGTACTAGATTGTGGGGGTACGAAATGAATAGGATACATTCTCCACCCATATACACAGTCTACAGACCTTTGTCATATGTTACCTTGCTGGCTTGTTCTTAGAAATCATCATCAAACTTGGAATCAAATCGTTTGGCCCTACTGAATCAACCCAACTTAATACCCCTATGACACAGGTAGAAATTATTTTTTTAATATATTTTAATTGATTTTTTACAGAGAGTAAGGGAGAGGGATAGGGAGTTAGAAACATTGAGGAGAGAGAAACATCAATCAGCTGCCTCCTGCATACCCCCTACTGGGGATGTGCCCACAACCAAGGTACATGCCCTTGACCGGAATTGAACCTAGGACCCTTCAGTCCACAGGCTGATGCTCTATCCACTGAGCCAAACCAATTAGGGCAGAAATTAAATTTTTTTAATAAAAAACATGACCAAGTAGTAGAGACTCACTCCTATTGTCTTCACTCTTATAAAAATCTGAGTAAGTTCCATGGAAATAGAAATTGTCTTGTTGTTTACACTGCATCTCCATTGCCTAGAATACTACCTGACACAGAGGTGATGCTCAGTAAATGTCTGCTGAATGAATAGGTGAATGCCCCCTTATCTTTCCACTTTCAACTCGTATGTCTCCTTCCTACAGCGTTCTTTCTCCCTGAGTTGGCTACCTGATTCTTTTTCTTCTTTTTTTTCTTAAAAAAAAGGATGTGCTATTGATTTCTTAGAAGAAGGGGGACGGAGAGACAGACAGATGTCCATTGGTTGCATCTCGTATCTAACTGCCCCAGCCAGGCACCAAACCCACAACCTTCTTGGTGTGCAGGACAACGCTCCTACTAACTCAGCCACCCCGCCGGGGCTGCTTTCACTTCTTCTGGGTGTATACTTAGGAGTGTAGTAGATGGATGATACAGTAATTCTATGTTTAACATGTTGAAGGACCACCCAGTTTTTCCATTGACATTCCCACCAGCATAAGGGTTCCAACTTGTCTACATCCTCTCCAGCACTTCTCACTTTCCCTTTTGGTAATAGCCATGCTAATGGGTATGGTATCTCGTGGTGATTTTGATTTGCATTTTCCTTATGACTAATGATTTTGAGTATCTTTTCATGTGCTTATTGGCTATTTGTATATCTTCTCAAAGGTTTCTTTTTTAAAGGGGAAAAAAAGATGAGCATGTATAGGAGGATTGTTCATCGCCTCATCCCCACCCCAATGTGGAGGAAAGTAGGTAAATATAAATAGTGTGCAGTTTTATATAGTTGTGCCTGTCTTTATATTTGATGTGGTTTCCTCTGCGTGCATACTTAACTCTCTTGTGCTCATATGTCTTGTCTACAAATAGGTAACTTCTGACTGCCACTACTGAGTTACTGGACTTAAATGGTTGAGAAAGGTCTGGCGTTGAAAGTAAATGAGGGCTTTCCAGTTCATCCTTACATGGATATTTTCAAAATTAGGATGCATTTGTATTGCATTCACTTCCAAGCCCTAGTATACTTCCTTCTTTCTTTTGTGTTTTAGTTGTAGGACGCTGAAAGGCTTTATGGCCCAGACACCTGTGGTACTTAGAAAGGTGCTGTGATTTTCTATGCTTCCAGCAAAGTAGCCAGCTCCTGTATTCTTTTTTGTGAAAACTCTCTTGTGAGGACAGTATAGTACAAGATACCAACTGATATTTTAACAAAGAGAATAATATTTAACACAGTAAATAATATACATGAGAAATTAATGGATAGAACTTTAAAGTGACTTTTCATATGGAGGGATAGGACAATTTAATTATGTTAACTGACGCTCTCAGTGTACTGTTGATGAAATTGTAAGCGTATTCTCATTTTTCTGTTATGTCTCAGGTGTTTACTGACTGGCGCATTGGAGAGTACGTGCTTATCTGGCATGTCCATAACAGAAGGAACTGCGCGTTCCTTTCTGCTGTACTGGGTTGCAGTTTCTCCCCTTTGGCGGTTCAGAACAACGAGTTTTATCATAGATTAATATCCGTAGCTACATGGTGATTTTAAATCCATAATAAACCTAGGTGAGAAAAAAGAAAAGGCTCTCTTATGAAAAAAAAAAGGGGGTATACTTCTTAAGAAGTATGTGTATCTTACAGGTTTTTAGGAATCATCTGTTTTTACTGCCTTTTTTCTTTCTTTTTTCAAGTTAGTTTTAGAGAGAGGAAAGAAGAGAGAGAGAAACGTCAATGTGAGAGAGAAACATTGATCAGGGGCCTGCCACACATGCCCTGACTGGGGATTGAACCTGCAGCCTGGGTATGCACCCTGATCAGGAATCGAACCCCTAACCTTTTCGTGTACTGGATGGTGCTCCAATTAACTGAGCCACCCGGTCAGGGCCTGCCTTTTTTCATATAACACTAGATCAAAGAAAAAGTTGTGGTTTTTTTAATAATTTGTTTTGTTTGCTTACAAAAATTTATACCCCAAATGGCATAACTAGAATTAAAGAGAAATACTAGGAAAGTTCAATTTATTCTTTATTCTTCCAGATTTATCTGTCTTCAAAAGTGGTTTTATCTTTGCATTTTAATGACTCATGCTGCCCCTCTTCATGTGGATTTTGTTTTACTCAGAGTTGTTCTCTGAGATGTTGAAGAATACTTACTTGCATTGCATCCCTTGAAGCCAAGAATGAAGAGCAAATCAGCTTATACAAGTTTTCTATTTATTTGAACTTTAGAAAGCCATTATTTCCAAAGGACAGGGTTAGGACCCACAATAAAATGTTTTTTTGATTGACAATATTTTCATTAAAAAATTGAGCTGATCCAGATGATGAACATTCAAAAGAAAAGCATTGCCTTTGGATGTATTGTAGACACACTTTCTCAGTGCTTTGGTTTGTTTTTTGCAGTATTTGTGCTTGCACGTGCTTTTTCTTAAATGTTTGGAAGTAAATGGCAGACTTCTCGTGACATCTCACCCTAAATACTTCAGCATATGTCTCCGCAGAATGAGGGTGTCATTCTGCATAAGACCACAGTACTGTATCACATTCTAGAAAGCTAACATTATACAATAATGATAGTAATCTAATATAGTCTGTTTTTCCAGATTTTTCTAATTCTTCCCCAAATGTAATTTTATAACTTGGTCCCCTAATCCAGGATCCAGCCAAGGACCACACATTGAGTTTGTTGTGTCTCTTTAGTCCCATTTAAACTAGAGCAGTACCCTCCCTACCCCCCACTTTTTGTTTGTTTGTTTATTAGTTTTTTGGTCTTTAATGACATTAACATTATTAGGAGTCTACGCCAGTTGTCTTGTAGAATGTTTCACAACCTAATTTTGTCTTTTTCTCTTGGTTAGTTTCAGGTTAAACATTTTTGGTAGGACTACTACATGTTTGCTTTTCATTACTTCATATCAGGAGGCACAGTGATGTCAGTTTGTGGTATTATTGGTGATGCAGAGCTTGGTTGTGATGTATATCACTTGTATTAAGGGTACATCTGTCAGATCACTTCATTGCATAGCCCTTTTTCCTTTTTTTAATAACAAGTCAGCTGTAGGTTCATGCTTTGAGACATGAGACTGTCCTGTTCCCTAATAACCTTTCACCTGGTAGTTTTGATTTGTTTATTGATTTAGTTCAGGATTTCCCTTGGGGTTCTATTGATGGATTTGTGAAATAGCAGCTCCTCCCCCTCTCCCAACCTACCCCCGTGTGTATGTATTTTTCCAGGGATGTAATCCATGACCTCCAAAATAGTTAAAAGATTTACCCCTTGTTTTTGAAGTGACTTCTACAAGTTTCTGTGCATCAGAGAATTCTGTTCTAAGAGGTAGGTTTCTAGGCACGGGGACTAAGCCCTGTTCATCTACTTTTTCTAATTACCTAGCCAAGCATCCAATGCAACTAGATATTTAATTTCTGTTGTTATTTGTTTGAAAGCACTTTGTTCTGGCCTTTCCCTTATCCTGAGCCAAGCATTTGGATCTTTTGTATTTGGCATAAACTGTACTAGAAGATAAAGCAAAGAGGTTAGCCCCTGGTTTTTGGTGTTCTTTTTGGGATTTTGGGGGACAGGAAAATTTGATTTTTGTCTTTGTTGACACTGAAATAAATTTAGGTCAATTGAAAATGAATTAAAATACTACAATGTAGTTTTAGTTGTCTTGAGACATTTTCACAAGTGTAAAATAGTTCTTTTTGACTATTTAGGGAAGAAGATCCAGCAGGTGACTTTAGGAAGCCATGCATTCATTTTTATCCTAGTATGGAAACAGCTATAGAAGTGACTAATTCTTGGCTTTCCCTGCTCAACCAGGAGAGCAGTATGGAATTAATCATGGCAGTAACTAGTGAGGTGTGCTTTGTTTCATCTATTAGCCTTTGGTAACATTGATTTGCCTTGGATTAAAAAAATGTCCATCATTTGGGTGACTGGTAATACTAGGAGCAAACATTGGAATAGTAGACTTTTATAATACACACTATCCCCAGCCAGCATGGCTCCGTGATTGGGTGTCAACTTACAAACCAGGAGGTCACAGTAGATTCTTGGTCAGGGCACATGCCTGGGTTGCGGGCTCAATCCAATAGGGAGTGTACAGGAGGCAGCTGATTGATGATTCTCTCTCATCATTGATGTTTCTATCTCTCTCCCTCTCCCTGCCTCTCTGAAATCTATAAAAGTATATTTTTAAAAAATACATATTATGCCATTTAATACAGAAGATCACTCTGTGAAAGTACATAGAGCTATTATTCTACTTACACAGGTAGGGGGAAAAGCTTATAAGTAGTTAAAGTAGCCAACATCAAATAGCTTGAAAGGAGCTCCAAATTCTTTGTCCTTTTTGTCTTACAAATGTGAAGGGTAGAGACATTCTAAGGAATCCATCTGATAATAGGATAGTATGCAAATTGGTCGGGACACTGTCACATAACAGCTGATCAGCAGGCTGCATCCCCACCCCCTGTGCCAGCCCAGAGACATGAGGCTCGAGTCCCTGCCCCCAGCAACGGGCCTAGGGATGTGAGGCTCAAGTCTCTACCCCCCTGCACTGGCCCAGGGGTCTACAGGGTCGCGTAGTGGCCCCTCTGCCGTGGGCCCAGCCAGGGGTCCACAGGCATGTGGAGATCCAATGGCTTCTGCTGTAGCCTGGCGCACGGGTCTGCAAGCCTCCCTCAGCTCCGGCCTACCTCTTTGGGGCAATCCATCGAGAAGCCCTGGATGGGTGGGTGGGGCCTACCTCTTTGGGACGATGGATCACAGGGCTCCCACACTGTGTGACAGGGCACCATTTTCCGCGCCGCCCCCCCCCCCCCCCGCGTGAATTTCGTGCACTGGGCCACTAGTCTATATATAAACAAAAGTATAGCCCATGCTCTCAAGGATTTTTTAAGTCCAACAAATCTGTTTTATGAATAGTTTTAGACAGCAAATCAAGGGAAGAGCTAAGGAAGTACAGAAAAGGGCAGACCACCTTCAAGTATAAGGTCAAGGTTGATACGCTAGAGGGAGCATTTGAAGGGGGAGAATGTTTGGAGAAGAAAAAGAATGACAAAAGCTTGGAGATAGGAAAGCACAGGGATTGTTATGGAAGAGGAATTGGTCTGGGTTTGGCTAGAGCATGAGCTGCATTTTAAAAAGTAAAGGAGAATAGTGGAAGCTGGACTGAAAGATAGATTAGGATCAGATTGTGATGAGCTTGAATGTCATGCTAGGGAAGAACCTCATTCTGTAGGTTTTTTTGAGCAAGAAATGAAAGGTGTGACCCTATAGAAGACCTAATAATAATCATAATAAATGCTTACATTTTTAAGTTCTGATTCAGTGCTAACCTCTTAACGTACATTATCTTATTAATGTCTCACAGTAACTGTATGCGCAATGTACTGTGTCCATTTTATAGATGTGAAACTAAAGCTCATTGTGATATTAAGTTTGCAAATATCAAACAGATATTGCTGGAGGTAGAACTCGGACTGTGATCTGTCAGCTTCCAAAGCCTCTTTATTTCTGATATGGTTAGATTGACATTCGTCTTATCAGATCACTTGATAAGTTCTTAATTCTGTCAAGAATATGGCTGTAGGAAAATGACATTTTCAAAGTTCTGAAAACACTAGTTCTCAAAGTGTAATTATGTTAAGGAATATAATCACTACCAAGCTTACTTCATACTGCTGTCTAATTTGGGACCAGAGCTGGATGGGGAATTGAAGCGTTGGATGATGTTTTATTTACATGCCTTATGACATCAACATGTGCTCATAGTCAATGTTTTTTTGTGGAGGTTTTTGTTTTTCAGTGTTTAACCTTATTGCCCCTAAGTAAATCTTAGGTCAGGTAATAAATGCTCAGTTTCTGGGACCATTTTATGATGCATAAGAAAGTGCATATTTTCCTAAAATATGTTTCTTCTCAGCAGGTTTTCAACTTATAAAACACAATGACTACTGATGAAGGTACCAAAAACAATGGAGAAAACCCAGCAGCAGCTGTTGCTGAACAGGGAGAGGATATCACCTCTAAAAAAGATAGAGGAGTATTAAAGGTGAGCCACAAGGATAAATGATATGAAGGGAAATTTGCTATTTGTGAAAATCTTTTGTGTGTGTGTGTGGGGGGGGGGGTGTGGGAGGTGGATAATGTTTATGAGGCTACTAAGTGCCAGAAATTACAGTTAAATTCTCATTTCATTCATAACTTGAGGTTTATTTATAGTCCCAGATTACTGATAGTGAAACTGAGGCCAGCCAAATATTACAGCTGAATTATTATTTCATAGCTTGAGGTTTATTTATTTATTTTGTTATATGTATTTTTTTTTTTTTTGCTATTCATCAGATATATACTTTATTTTTTTTATTGCTTAAAGTATTACAACAAATGATAGATAAGTATTACAATAAATGATAGATAGATCTCCATTTTTCCCCTTGCCCTTCCCCCCCTCCTCCCTAACCCCCAGATTCTTGTGTCCATTGATTATGCTCCTATGCATGCATGCAAGTCTTTCAGTTGATCTCTTTTTTTTTTAATTTATCTTTATTGTTCAGATTATTACAGTTGTTCCTCTTTTTTCCCCAATAGCTCCCCTCCTCCCATTTCCCACCCAAACCTCTGTCCTTGCCCTCCCACTGTCCTCATCCATAGGTGTACAATTATTGTCCATTCTCTTCACGCACCCCCAACACCCTTAACCCCCCAAAATTGTCCATCCACTCCATTCTATGCCTCTGATTCTATTCACCAGTTTATTCTGTTCATCAGATTTTTTATTCACTTGATTCTTAGATTCACTCGTTGATATATATTTGTTGTTCATAATTTTTACTTTCCTTTTTCTTCTTCCTTATTCTCAAAGGATACCTTTCAGCATTTCATATAATACTGGTTGGGTGGTGATGAACTCTTTTAGCTTTTTCTTGTCTGTGAAGGTCTTTATCCGACCCTCAATTCTGAACGATAGCTTTGCTG
>PVJC01019465.1:0-30222 GCA_004026665.1 Murina feae
GACTAATTGTTAAAAATCGGGACTGTCCCACCAAAAGCGGGACGTCTGGTCACCTTAAGGTAGAGGGAATAGCATGGGAAAATGATTCTGAAGAAAAACAAAGGTTGTCTCTTCCCAGAAGTCAAAGAAAGCAGGGTGGCTGGAGCGCCTACTACTGTATGAAAGGGAATATCATGTCACCCAAAGTATGGATTAGACCAGCAGAGCACTGGACCCACATTTTGAATTTTAGTGTTTACCAAAGGACAACAAGGAACTTAACAACAACAACAGCAGCAACAACAACAACAAAACAGTAAGGACGTGGGGCCTCCAGTGTGGAAAACAGATTAGAAACAGGAAAAGTGGATGAGGGGCATGTGAGATCAGGTGAAAAATAATAGTGTCTTGGGCTACCAGGTAATGACACAGAGTAAAAAAGAGGACAGATTTAAGACATCATTAGAAAGTGAAATGGACAGGACTGGGTGATGAGTAGCACATGGCGCAGGGAGCGAGTGAGGGAGACAATGTCTAAGATGACTCTGAGATTTGTGACTTGTGCTACCAGGTGGGGGTGTTGGGGGAACACTCACTCCTCGCTCCCGTGTTTCCAGGTGGAGGGACTCCTAGGAAGGTAACACTCCTGAGCTGTCTCCCTGGCTCCTTATATGATTGGTGCATTAAGGAGGAGGAACTGGGCTAGTGTGTTGCAGAGCCTTCTGGATTTTCTAGAAGACTCTAGAAAACTTCTAGAAACTACTCCCCACAGGTATGATCCAATTTGTCCTCTCACCATGCAGTGAGCTTAGTGGGGTTGGCTCTGCCCCCATGGTAGAAGCCTGCAGCTTGAGAGGCACTTTCAGTTCAGGGTGGCATAACCAGTTCAACCCGTCTCAAACCATGTGGAAATGAAAGAGGGATGTCATTTCCTTGATACTCTCCCCAATCCCCCCTCCCCCTGAGAGGTCTATTTACTGAGGGGAGAGACCATGAATTCAACTTTGGCCACTTTGATTTCTCAGCTTTGGCTAAAATGTCTCCCTAAATTAGTATACTTGCCCATGTGCCTCTTTGGTATCATCATGGGGGCATTAACTACATCGAAATAAGTATTTCTAACATTTATTTTGCTTTGGTAGATCAGCCTGGACTTTAAACCCCAGCTAGTTCTCCTCAGAGAGGTGAGAGCCTGCACCCCATCCTGGGGGAAAATAATCATAGCAGCAGCAACTATCATGACTGAGCACTTAACACAGGTCCTGGGAGAAGCACTTTCATTATTCTCACTTTACACATGGAGAAACTGAGGCCCAGAGAGGTCAAGCAGCCAGAGGCAAGGCTATCTGGCTAATGAGAGGTGAATCTCACTTCCAAAGCTTTTGCTCTTAAGCACTAGGCTGAGCTGGAGGATGTGCTGGACAATTTTTAGCCACCGTGTGAAAGTAAGGAGCACAGCTGAGGGATTCCTGTGACCTATGAACTGCTTTCCTCTCTCTGGTCTCAGGGGTGAGCTGATCCTACGAGCCTTCGAGCCTTTGAACTCGGAGCTTCTCTCCTTGCCTCTCTTCAGGCATTTCCCAGATGTAGCTCCCTCCTCTAATGCAGAGAGATCCTGTCTGATAAATCCTGCCAGAATCATCTGGAAGAGTTTAGCAGGCAGGAAGGCCAGCTTGCAACTGAGTTAGTGGGATTCTGCCTGAGGTCTTCCATCAACTATGCAGCAGAGCCACTGCTCAAAGCAGAAAACAGGCGAACCTGGAGCTGGTAATGAAATCACCGCGCTGTCCACTGTCACTGGCTTGTCTTCATTTGCATCAGGAAGTACTGCTGTTATGAAATCCAGGCTCCTATAGTTCTGCATTGGAAGGGGGAAGGGCACACCCTCCCCACCCTTGCAGGCTGTCTCAACCCTCTGCACCACAGCCCCTGGTCAGGGGCTTTCACAGCTGCGTGGGGAGCCCAGCTCCTGGTCGGAGCACCTGGATGCAGTCCTCTTCCCTGCACCTTTCAGTCTCCCAGCCTCTATGTGAAGTGAGGATGATAATGGTACCAGCCCCATGGAGCTGTCATGAGCGTAAATGATTTAATATTTGTAAAGGCTTTGGCACATTGTAAGTGATAAAATGGGTAGCTGTCATCATTTCCATCACCATCAATACTTGGTTTCCCACCTTCAGGATATGTGGTTTGTTGTTTTCTGTATCAAAACCAAGTACCATATGTAATATTATTTATTTAACTAGGGGCCCAGTGCACAAAAATTTGTGCACTCGGGAGGTCTATCAGCCCGACCTGTGGCCTCTCACAATCTGGGACCCCTCTGGGGATGTCCACCTGCTGGCATGACTGGCCAGCCTGGGTGAGAGGCTGATGGCTGTTTGCAGGCTGGCCAAGCTGCCCAGTGGGGACCCTGACCCCATGGGGGTGTGGCCAGCCTGGGTGAGGAGCTAAGGGGGATTTTCAGGCTGCTCACAGTTCCTTCAGGTTTTGGGCCCCTACTGGGGTACCTGGCCAGCCTGGGTGAGGGGCTGATGGCTGTTTGCAGGCTGGCCAAGCCCCCCAGGGGCGTCCCTCACCCCATTGGAGTGTGGCCAGCATGGGTGACAGGCTGATTGGCGCTTTCAGGCTTTCAGGCTGCCCACAGCTCCCATTGACCCAATGTCCCAGCAAGGCTGGCTGGAAGCAGGTTTCTGGGGTTTGTTTATCTGCTATAATTGATGCACTGTTCCTTTAAGCCGAGGCCTAGTAATGAAGCCTCGTTTGTGCTTCACCTTGAGGCTTCTATAATGAGATAATGTTACCCTTAGTAGTCAGGCCAGGCCTGCTGTTTTCTTCAGCTGTGGACACTTCTATGATTGATACTTTGTTGCAAATATGTTTTGCCTGGAGCCAGGATAAGTCCAGCGGGCAGCAAACAGTTTCAGTTTCACTCCTGCTGCAATGGAAGCTGCCGATAACTCAGGTCTGTGAGTGGCAGCCTCCATGTTGGCTGGGTTAATTTGCATACAGTTGCTCTGATTGGCTGGTAGGCGTGGCTTAGGCATTCCAAAGAAATGGTCAATTTCAATATTATGCTTTTATTAGTTTAGATACTTCTCTTAACTTTAAATAAACTCACTTTTGAAATATAGCCTCTTCCTAAGCAATAGTATTTTTGATATCTCAGGTTTGATGTTTTATTTCTATTTTTAAAAACTAAATACAACAGATGCATGCCTACTTACGTATGCTCCCCTGTAGCACTAATTCATCTGGTCACCAAGCAGTGGTCCTCTTCCCTGCAGGAGAACACCCTGCAGGCAAGTCCTGACACACCTCTCTGTAAAATCGGTGTGATGCGATGCTGGCACAGCTTCCTAAGACTGTTGTCCTATTCTGTGGTGCCATGACTGTGACCATGCTTTGTAAAATGTAATTCACTAGCCAAGTTGATATCACATAGTCCCCCTCTCCCCACCCAATTCCAGGTTAGTGGCTCACCCCTGGTTGGCCAAATGAACTGCTTATCATTAGCTTCCCTGCCCCCATCCCACCTCTCCTTGGAATTTGTTGGGCTGTCTCTCAGGTATATTTTTTCTAGCCCAGGCCCCTCCAGCTAGCCTGGGGCCTGCCCTGGGTGCAGGAAGCAGAACTTCCAGGAGTGTTATCTCCACTGGTCATCAGCTCTCTTCTTGCCTGTCCACCTAACTCATAGGTCCTGAAACACCTTTCCTCTGAATTTCATCAGCAGAGGCAGCTGTTCTAACCCTGCCTTTTCCTTCTTCGTGATGACTTATAAGCCTCTTCCCTTCACTCCACATGGGCCAACAGGGTAAATCTCCACCAGCAGTGATGAGGCACCTTCAACTCCGAGTGGAGAAGGCTGAAGTCTGGGGGGGAGGTGGGGCCTGCGTGGGTGTGGGGGTGGGGGTGGAGGGGTGTGTGCCATGGGCAGAGGAGATGCTGAGGCCTGGGATGCTGTGTGTTTCTCTCACCCTCCTGCCCAGCCAGTACCCACAAGTGTCCACTTAGAAAGGTCCAGGCGGCTGACTGTCCTCCATCAGACACAGAAAAAGTACAGGGGGTTGAACACCAACTTTAGAAACTGATCACAATAGGATTCTTTTTATTTTAGGGTTTCCCATAAGGCAAGTCCAAAGCTTCTCCCTAAAGAGGGAAAGGGAAGAGCAGTGTTCAGTTTCTTATACAACTTTACTCTTAGCCTATCCTTGGTCCATGGAGTCCAGAAAAATGTACAAAACAGCTCTTCAAGTGTGTGTTGTATCTTTCCAACCAGTCAGAGGCTTTCAGATTGGAAGTCAAAGTGGCTCTTGTACTCCAGTCAGGAAGCCCTAGGTTTTTAACTAGGCTGGAGGGCCCCTCGCATTTGGCCTTCTTTCCTTTCAGCACCCCCACCCCAATCTGCCCCTTCAGTCTCCCACCCCACTGCTCCCACTCCAGGTCCTGCCTTGTGCCCTCAGCCTCAGGCATATGTCCTCTTTGTATCTCCTGTATATTGATGTGCTTATAGAATCTCTGCTGTCCTTCCCCTTGAGTTGGCCTAGCTTTGGTGTGTGAGGCCTTAGGAAAAGGCAGTGGAGTGGGGGTGGGGGGTCTGTTATAGCCTGAATGTTTGTGTCCCCCTCCTAAATTCATATGTTGAAATTCTAAAACTACTGTATTAGTAGGTGGGGCCTTTGTGAGATGCTTAAGTCATGAGGGTGAAGCCCTCACTAATGGGATTAGTGCTCATACAAAAGATCCGACAGGACTCCCTAGCCCCTTCTGCCAGGTGTGCATCACCAGACCATGCTGGCACCCTAATCCTGGACTTCCAGCCTCCAGAAATGTCATCAATAAATGTCTGCTGTTTATGAGCCACCCAGACTATGGTATTTTTTTGACAATAAAAAATAAGTAAACATTTATTAACAAAGTATGAATATTAAAAGCTAAGCATTTTGAGGTTAATTTTAAATGAGTAAACCTTTAATAAATATTGAGTACATCTTAATTTATTATATTAAACTGGCCTAGTGCATGAATTTCATGCATGAGGGAGGGGGGTGCTGTCCCTCAGCCTGGGCTGCATCCTCTCCAATCCAGGACTCCTCAGGGGATGTCAGACTGCCTAAACCACAGGGATCAGGCCTAAACCGGCAGTCTGACATCTCTCTCACAATCCGGGACTGCTGGCTCCTAACCGCTTGCCTGTTTGCCTGCCTGATTACTCCTAACCCCTCTGCCTGCCAGCCTGATCACCCTTAACCACCTTTGCCTGCCGACCTGATCGGCCCTAACTGCCTCTGCCTCAGCCACTGCCACCGTGGCTTCATCTGGAAGGAGGACTGGACGACTGGAAGATGTCCAGTGGACCCAATCTAATTAGCCTATTACCCTTTTATTAGGATAGATGTGTTAAAAATATTTCATTGTCACCAGACTATGGTATTTTGCTATAGCAGCCTGAAAGGACTAAGGTAGGTAGATATAAAAACTTATTCTGCCCTGTACATTTATTTAGTTAATTGAACACTAAATGTTTTTATGGCATCTATTTCATTGTATTGGTAATTGTTATCTCTTAATAAGTGGGGTTCATAAATAGTTGTCCCAGCTTATAGAATTCTGGGGAAAAGGGCTTCCAGAACAGTCACATGGTGCACACCCCACATAAGTAAGTTGAAGATGTCTGTGAGCATCACTTCTCGTTATGACAGCCTCACCCGGGAGGATAGTTAGTAGGTGATACAGGGAGCCTCACAACAGAGATTATAACAACAATAAAATAATAGTTCTTATCAAATTACAGCCTAAGTGCTGAGCCCTGTTTTGGACTGTGAGGATTCAGACATAAACAGGACATACTCACTGTCCTCAAGAGTTCTGAATCTGGGTCATTTAGACTCAAAAGAGTTTGAAAAGACCCTTAAAATCCATTCTTCTCTGTCCACCACCCCAAGTGATAACCATCAGCTGGACACAGATATGACTGAAGTTTAGGCACCCTCCCCTCTTATCCTTTCATAATGTTGTATGCTCAGATTTTGTGTATATGGGGCATGTCTTTTAACATTTTCATCCATATCAGTTTTGTTTTTTGCTTCTCAGCTAAATCCCCAAAGAATAGAAGGAAGTGTGTTTATTCCTTTACATTGCATTGTGCAAAGATCTGCTCAGCCAAACACCTGGATCTAATTTTGATAATGATGATGTTGATGTTGACAAAGCTTGATAATTCAATAACTGTGTAATGTGCGCTATTTTTAAAAGAAACCTTGGCTACAGCCTAACTACAGACAGAATTCAAAAGAGTTTTCTTTTAAGAAAACAGTAGAAGGATTTGTAAAATCAACCAGGTGAGAGAACAGTGCTCCTCCTGACAATCCTGTCTGCCTTTGGCAACGTTCAGGTCACCCCCAGAACAACACAATGTCCCTGTGGGCCTCATCCCACCTGCTTCAGTCTGTCATAGCCCAGGACCCATCAGTAAATGCTACCCTTCCTGCCCCCCAGGCAGGCCTGGATTTCCTCTGTGAGTCACTCTCCCAGCAGCTGGCACCCATGCAGTGTCTTGGAGTGTCCCAGCATACTTCATTATTAGCCTCGGTATTCATTCAGCAACTTCAAGAAGAAACTGCAAGATATTGTTCCATGCTTAATCAAAGCTACTCTGCAAAGCAACAGTGCAGTTGAAGATGAGAGGAGCTCCCAAAGCGAAAAGTAAAGCCAAACAAATACAACCCTGTGGTATTCCACTGGTCAAGCTGGGTGCTTGGATATCATAGGTGCCATGCTGGAAGGCCCTCCGGGAGCCTTCCTCAACTCCTTGTGACCAGGGCTGATGGTGTGCAGGGTAAAGGTAACTCTGTCCCACCAGCTCCCACAGGCCCTCTCATCTCTAGAAGCTCTCAGAGAAGAAGCTGGTATGGCTCCCTTTTGGACAGTATGGGGAGTAGCCACACTGCACAATTAGTAGTAGAAGTCTCTTGTGATTTTTTATCACAAGAATGTTGAGAGCTCCACAATTACCAGGTCGTGGCCCTGTCTCTGGTCTGATACTCCAGCTGAACAATGCAATGAGAGGTGCTCTGGCAGTCCCTGCATTTCTGTGTACCTGAAAGGTGTGCCCCGCCCCCCCCCTTGGCTAGAGAACTAGAGCTACTAGCTCATGGGAGCTAGACTAGCTAGGACCACCTCCTCTGCAGATATTGCAAATGTAGGACAAGGACCTTGAAACCCAAATTCTGGAAGACATCAAGAAGACACAAGTGAAGAAACAGAAAAGACAAGTGACCAAGATGAATGTATAAACATAGAATTGGTACAATGACACTTGTTCCCAAGAGGAGCTCATTATACTACCTGTTCTCAGCTCAGGCTGAAGGCCTCCATTGGATTGTGAAGACATCCTGGGTGTGTCCAATAATCCGGGTGTCTTCTTTGGCCTTCATTGGATTTCAACTTGAGACACAGAGAAGAGAGAGGATGGTTGGTGTGAGGGTGTGTGTGAGAGAAAGATGTGGATGTGAGAGAAAGAAATTCTCCAGCTAAATCTGAGGTTGACTACCATCCAGAAAAACATTAGTTAAGCATTACCCTGGGCCACCTCACGCAGGCACCTCAGAAATCCTGTGGAGCCATTTCCACCTGATAGCCTCATACTCACCCAGACATACTCCTCAGTCCCTAGCCAAGGAAGGAAAAGATGTAGACCTAGTGGGCTTGCAGCTCGACTGGGCCAACCATCAGAGCTTAAGTTTGGTGCTGGGTCAGTCACCGACAGCATTATTTGTCTTTAATGCAATCTCTCTTGGATCCCCTGGACATGCTAGGAATAATCTTTGGCAGTTTTAGGATGGTGTGCTGGATGAAGTAGCTGAGAGAATGGAAATTTGGAGAGCAAGAACCAGACCACAGCAATCTGTTGGCTACAGTAAGTCACATTGCAAACTGCCTTTAAATGCAATTCAAATCACCATTTATGACTAACCCTTCCCTGAGGCTCGCCTGTGAATGTGGCCAACCACTTCACCAAGCTGGTGGGAACAGATGGTCTAATGTGATGAGAGCATCACAGAGTAACATTTGAATTGAGAGGATCACAGTGTCAGGGCTGGCACTCCTTCATTTTACAGATAAGGAAACTGAGGCACAAGGAGAAAAATATAGTTATTGGTTCACGTTTCTGCTTCTGCGATTAGATTTACGGGTTCTCTAGAGTCAGGAATATGTTTTTGAAGCCTCAAAGCTTAGCAGAGGATGCTCAATAAATTTTTGTGGAAGGAAGAAAGGAAAAGAGGGAAGGGAGGGGATTTGCCCAATGTCACATAGGTTCCAGTAGCAGAGCTGGACCTTACTCCACAGGCCTTTCTCAGGAGGCCTGCTGGCCACTGGGAGCTGCTCATTAATCAGCCTCTCAGCATTGCCAGCTCTAGGCAATGCTGTCAGCAGGTCAGGCTGGCAGTCGCTCTTGCCCAGAAAGAGTCACTGATACCTTCAGACCCCAAGGCATATGCTGTTCCACAGCAGGGACTCTGTGGGGCATGGTCCCCTGGTCTGTGACGGGAACATCAGAGGAGTCAAGACTGCCTTCACCCCAACGCGCCTGCTGGAGGTGCTAGGTCTGGAGTATCAACTTACCCCTGGTTTCTATGGTTGGGCAGGACCCAGGGCTGTAGCTCATGGAGAGCCTAGAGACTCCCCTTGGGCACAGGCAGGATAGAGCCTAGCAAGGCATGGGCAAAGGGGTGGCAGAATTCTGGAAAAGCCAGTGAGGCAGGACCTAGGAAATAGGTTCAGAAAGCAGAAGGGACCCGCTCAAGTCCATTATTCACTGTCAGGGGCAGGCGCGGATTGTAGGCAGGGTCTGTCTCTTTACAGAAAGGAGAGGTAGGCTCAGAACGGAGAGGAGGAGAGGGAGCTGGAGGAAATGAAGTGCAGCTGCAGAGTCTGACTATAGGGCGGCAGCAGCCTCACCCAAGGCATGCGTGGGGGGTGCGGGGGGGGGGCGGGGGTCATGGGAAGCTAGTAAGGGAGTGAGCAGGCCTAGATGGCTCTGTGTTGTCTCAGATTTGCTCCACTTTCTGCCAGCCCTGGGACTCCACTTGGTCTTTGTCCTTTTCACTGCTCCCACTTTAGGGGTGGGTAGGCATCCTCTCCTAAGCAGCCTCCATCCTCAGAGCCCTGTCAGTGATGTCACTTGCTGGGTATCCCTTGTCGTATTCTGAGTAAAGTTTCCTTTAAGAAGAATTTCGCTGCTAAAAAATAAATAAATAAAAATGCTTGGAAAACATTGGCCTTCACCCCATGACTCTGAGGCTGTCGCAACTTTCCTTCCCTCCACCCCTGCAAGACACTGGTGTCTCAGGATAGATGCTGGGACCAGAGTTTGCTTCCTGTGCCCAGGAGTCTTAAGAGTCTCTTGGGGAAGTGAGGCCCAGTGAGACACCCAGCACGGGCACTCCAAAGCAGGCTCGGCTCCCGTACTGCCGGTAGGTTGTTCAGGAGAAACAGAGAGCCTTGCTGACAAGTTGGCTTCTTGGAGATAAGGCTGGAAGTGGAGTCCAAACATTATACGTTGAGATGGGGGTTGTGATTAAAGTCACTGCAGCAAGAGTACATACAGCAATGCAGGGTCAAAGAAACCTGTGGGGATGGTAGTTTGGGCTCAAGAGAAACAGATGTCATTGGTGAAGTTTTGATAGATGAATCACCAGTGAATAAGTTTGATGGAAGAATTCGTGTTTCCTTAAAACGACACAGAAAATGTGCCCATTAATTTATTTGCCTGATGATGTGGCTTTGATTAGGAATTCAAAAGTAACTTTAAAAGCCCCATCTTGAGCTCACAAACAATGCAAAGAACTGATAAATATCTTTGGAAGCCAGACAAGACCTTCTGCCTCTGACTTCCCCAGGGTTTGTCTTGGCCAAGACTTCTCCCTCTAGGCTTCTACCATTATCTTGTGGCTGAGAAGATAATGGTAGCCGTCTAGCTGGGACTTGGAGTGAGACAAAACATCTAAAATGGGCAGCACGAGTCTTTATTTTCTTGTTTTAAACTTGCTTTTGCTTACCAACAAGCTGAGAAAGGCTCGTCTAAGAAAATCAGTCACTTCCTGAGATCTCGGAGTCAAACCACGCGTCTAGTCCCCAGGGAGAGCTGCTGTCACAAGCCCATGCTCCCTCAGCACCACCCGGCACATTACACCCATAGAGCACTTTACAGTTTGTACAGAGCTTTCAGGCATGTTCTCTCATTTGATCTTCCTAAAAAGTGCTCTAAGGCAGGCCAGGCAGGCATTTTGGTAAAAATAAATATCAGAGAGGCAGGGAGACTTCCTCAAATGGTGTAGCTAGTTAGCATTCAGCCAACACGTATTCATTCTTTTATTTATACTTATTATGAATGATATTTGTTATTACAGCGTGGAACCAGCCAGATCTGCTGACTTGCTTCCTAAGATTCTTTTAGCTGCACCAAGCTCCTTTCTCCTAAGGATATAAATAAAAATTGGATTTTCTGCTAAAAACAGGTCAAATGACTTAATATAGCCATAGAAAATTCAGAGGCACCTAGTGAATCCTAAATGAGTCATACTCCATTTGAATGACAAACCAGAGGAACTCTCAAGCCTGAAGCCGAAATAGGATTATACAGTTGGCGGTAACTCATTTACTCAGATGAGTGGCTTTTAAACATTTTTCAAGCACAAAAACCATTCTTAAAATAAAGTCTCCCCAGGCAGCTCAATATGAAAGCTTATCAAGGCAGCAGTTCTGCAGAACTTGAAGCCTCACTCAGCATCTTTGGAAAACTCTCTTATTTATAGACTAGAGGCCCAGTGCACTAAATTTGTGTACTGGAGGGGGGTGTCCCCTCAGCCTAGCCTATACCCTCTAGCAGTCCAGGAGCCTTTGGGAGATGTCTGATGGCAGTCGGACATCCCTTAGCACTGCTGTGGAGGCAGAAGAAGCTCCTATCACCACTACTGTGCTTGCCAGCCATGAGCCTGCATTGAGCATCTGCCCCCTGGTGGTCAGTGCACTCTGTTGTTTGGTCAATTTGCATATTAGCTTTTTATTATATAGGATGAGGGTATAGGCCCAGAAGTCTAGAGAGAGAGGTCCCTCAGGGAATCAGTGCCTGAGCTGGGGCTGGAACCCAAGCCAGTGGTACTCCCACTGAAGAGTCCTTGTGAAGAATGAGCTGATTGTTTCAATTCACTTTGTGGTCATGTCACCACTGTTCCTCATATTGCTAACATACCCTGACCTTTCTGGTCTCCTTTGCTCAAACTCTTTCCTCTTCTGAGAATGTATTTCTGCCTGTGAAACTTGTACTTTTTTCCTCTAGACCTAGGTCACAAGGATCTTCCCTCCCTCATGAAACTTTCCTTAAAGGTCATGGCTAAAAAGACTTGCTTCTGGAAACTTTGGTGACACTCTTAGGATGTTCTGCTTTGTCTTAGAGCCATTTGGTACTTAATCCCACTCCTGTGATTATATTCTTCTTGAGGACAAGGGCTCTTCCCAGAACCTAACACAGTTCTTCAGCTCCAAAATATTATGGCGCTATGACCTCAAAATGTGTTAGTCTAGAGTCTTTTTTCTCTTAATGGAATTGATGTACAGAATCAGTCTTATATCTGAATACCCACGTCCTGGCTAGTTAGATTCTTTTAAAGCTAAACGAAGTTTCTCCCATCTTGTCCTCATCTTTATTCTCAAGTATTTATCATGCAGCTCCACACAAACACTGTGTTTGGTGGACCTTCACCAGGGCCTGTGAAACCAACACAGTTGCTGCCTTCTGAGGTACTGGCCAAGGAGTCTGACTGGGCTGGGCCTCCATCCCAGTCTGCTCTTTCCTGGGCAAGCCATGTTTTCCCTCAGAGCTTCCGCCTCTTCAGCCAATACCTTGCCCACTCCGCTGTGAGAAGTCAAATACATGATGGAAGTAGTGGCATTTATAAACTATAGGCTGCCTTCTTGACCAGCTTACTGAAATCAGTGGGAAAAATTTTTAACTCAGTTTTAAGATTTAAAAAATTGTGTGAAAACAAATAACTGGTTTATCTGAATGTTCTCTTTTCAAAGCATTGCTTTGGCTTCGTACAGCTACAAGGTCCCTCCTACTTTCAGGTTCAGCTTCCAGGCCCTTGTAGTTGCTCCTCTGGGAGTCAGCTTTCTGTAGTCTACTGACTCCAGTTGAAAATATTCACTTATGCCCCAAATGTTTTTGAGCATCTACTATGCTAGCATGATGAAAGGGATTGTCATGGAGCCAGGGTGTCTGTGGACAGACCCAAATGGGTTGTTCAAATGGATGACGGCTACTTGGAAGAGAATGGTAGCAACAGAGATGAAGAGAAATGAGCAGATACAGTATATCTTGTGATGATGGAACCAAAGCTTTGCTTTGGAGATGTGAGAAAATGAGGAACTGAGGATGAATCTAGATTTTTGGTTTAAGCCCAGACCATTTATTTTGGGGTAGATGAGGAGGTCTTTTATTTAAATGGGTAAGATTAGAGGAGGTGCGTATTGAGGTGAGAGGGAGAGAATCAAGGGTTCTGTTAGGTTTGAGATGTGGGTTAAACATCTTTGTGTGGACGCAGGCAAGCCCTTAGCTATGTGAGTTCAGTGGCAAGAGAACTCCCAAGTCCAGGGTCCTTCTCACTGTCCCAAGACAGCCAATGAGTTGGAGAATTTATTTTCTCTTCATGTTGGAAGCCTTCTCTTTTTCCCAGGAATATGCACCCTGGGTGGCCCTGAATAACTGCTAATGCTAAGAAACTTGCTAAGCAGCATGAAAGTTTTCAAACTCCTTCACAAAATATTTGTGTTTCAAAGCTTCCTGCAGCATCTTCAGAGCTGCATCTAGCTCCATCAGCAGAGTGAGTCTCTTGGGATTCCAAGATAAACTGAGTGGAAGAGAGAGGAGGAGCTATAGGTGACCTGGACGGCATTCCCAGGACTCCAGTCTCCAAGCTGCTTGGCTAATTAAGAAAGTAGAAATCTTTTGCTTTGCATAGACCCACTTCCCACACAAAGAACGTGAGGGAATAAAAAGAGCCAGAAATGCCTGAACTCTGGGCAGGCCTCGTCTCACCTCAGGGTGCTGACTCAGAAATAGCAGCTGCTTGCCCTGGCAGCTGGCACTTATTGGCATAATCAAAGATCAATGAAGACAGACCATTCTGGTTTGCTATTCCCACACCAGTCCCTTCAGGGCACTTGCTCTCACTTTCAGCTTCCTCCAAAGACTTCATTGTTGCCTAATTAATTTGGAGCCCAGTGGCCTGCGCTGGAGGCGGCTACACAGGAGGGAGGGGCACAGCACCAGGAGCCTAAGACCCAGGCTTGTTTTGGTTTCCCCAGCACTATTCCTGGCTCTGTCAGCAAGTCACTGAACAACCTGGGCCTCGGGTTCCCCAACTATGAAACAGATAGTGATTGTCCACCTTCCTGTGCTGTGCTAAGGGGTAGGAGTCCGGGAAAGTATTTCATATTTAATTCCGGCAAGTCTACAGGATGCCTGGGTCACATCAAGCACAGGATTCAGCAGGTCTAGAAGGCAACTAGGATCTCCAATATGCCTCACCCATGTCTCCTTACTCTTCAAGCAATTTGGATTAAGGAAATGATCTGACTTTACTAACTCAGTACAGATGTTTGAGAGCTCCCTGTGTGCAAAAGAGTGTTGTCCAAATGTGCAAGGTAATAGATCTAGTCCTCATGGATTTAAACCTAGTGTTAAAGGAAGGACAGGAGAACAGGCTCAAAGGGAACTACAAGAGTGTGGGCTGGGGAGGACTGAGGAGAAAATAAGGTTCAGGGGCCTCTCATCCCCCCGCACAGCCTCTTTCCCCCTGGGCGCTTGGTGCCCAGACATAGCACCTGTCATGTCATTAGGCAGCTTTTCTCTACAAAGTCCATACTGGAGTCAGTAATGGGCTTCGGAAGCACAGGCTTTTCAGCAAGGTAAAGGGAGGCAACAAGAGAGAGTTACCTCAGGCAACACATTACCTGAGAGCAGCACATTTGAGATTTTCTGCTGACTTGTCATTAGCAACATCAGAAATGCACCCAAAAGAGGAAGCAAAGAAAATTGGCCACTGACCCTGAATTTCCCAGACTCGGGAGACACTTGTCTGGGCCCATGGAGTCTTCTTTCTGCCCTTCCTCATTATTTCCTGACCAACTCACAGAGGAGGATTAACCAGACACCTGCAAATAGGATGCTTACAGTCAGAGGTAAGGAAGTTAAGAAGGAAAGACTTAGGGCCGAGAGATCAAGCCCAACTGGGAATCCAGAAAGGCTTCCTGGAGGAGCTAGCACTGTGTTCTGAAGAACACAGAGGGTTTGGACACGTGGAGATAGGAGAGCAAACGGGCACATGTGAGCAGCGAAGAGAGGCTGAGGGGAAGAACGGAGGTGGAGGAGCCCAGAGCACATGAGGGAAATGGTGGTCAAGGTGATTGCAGACCATCTTGAGGGTTTCCGGGCTCAGACCAGGGACCCAAGGGAAAGCAGGGTTTGCATCACCCTGAGGTGCTCAGAGAAACATTGTGACCCACGTGTGTGCCTGTTTTTCTCCTTTCCCTCTGGAGCACATCTTTCTATGGGAGGCTCATTTATAATTCAGGCAGCCTCCTTCAGAGGGAGCAGGTGTTTCTCTGGGATGAAACACCTTGGGAAGCAGAATGTACAAGTGGGAAGAAAGTGTGTCACAGCACAGCCAGTTGGAGAGAAGCTTGGGTCAAAGCAATGGCAGAAGGAAGAGGAGAGTAGAGCGTTATTCCCTTTTGTGACGTTGTGACTCATAAGGAATATATACTTGGTTGTAGTCCTAGTTTTGGGCACAGAGTTCTGAAAAACGCCTTGGAATTTCCTAAATTGAAAGGGATTGAGGTGTCTTTGTTATGTTAATGAGGTAATTTTTGGCCCCTTTCCTTAGGTACCCTGTGATTACAAGTTTGGAGCTTTCAATCCCACCCCCAGGACTTCGAGGGAGGGGAGAGGGGATGGAGATTTAGTTCAATTTCCAATGGCCAATGACTTAGTCAGTCATGACCATGAAGCCTTCACACTAACCCAGAAGGACAGTGAGATCCTTTCTTTCCGAGCGCTTCCATGTTGCTTCCCCAAGCCGCAGGAGGACAGAAGCTCCTGTGTTCAGGACCTCACCCTATGCATCTCTTCATCAGACTGCTGATTTGTACGTTTTAATATCCTTTGTAATAAATCAGTAATCTAGTGAGTAAGTGGGTTCCCTAAGTTCTGTGAACCATTCTAGCAAATTAATCAAACCCCAAGAGGGCATCATAGTTTATAATCAATTGTCAGAAGTATAGGTACCTGGGCTTCAAACTGGAGTCTGAAGTTGGGAACAGGGGCAATCTTGTAGGATTGAGCCCTCAACCTGTGGAGTCTGATTCTACCTCTGGGTGGACAGTGTCAGAATTGAGTTGAATTCTTGGACACCCTGGTGGGGTTCAAGAATCGCTTGTTGGTGGGGAGGAACCTCTTATTGATATTGGGTCAGGGAATCCTTTTTACCTTTCCCCCCGACACACACTGTCTTTGAAAATCTGGATTGACATCACCTTCTTTCAACCACACTGTCCATGATTCCATCATTAGGATGCCTTTCTTTGAGTCTTAATAGAGCCTCCTTCTAGATGCCCTTTTTAACATGCTCACATACTTCCGAAGGACTAACTACCCTGGATTCCTCAGAAAGCAGACCTGATGTAAGTGTTAAGTATATCTGCTTTATCAGGAGGCAATCCCAAGGAGCAGGAGTAAGGGAAAAGGGAGGACAGCTGAGGGAGAGCCAAGAGAAGAGCATATTTGAAAGCTGGCCACAGCCTGTATAAACTGCAACTGCTCATTCTATCAGACCATCTTCTGAGGCCACATAACAACTATGTACAACATTCCTCTTCCGCCTGGAAGAGGAAGAGAACGAGGTATCTACTGGCGCCCATCTACTGGAGACATTGGCCCATGGAGTGTGAATTCCCCCACTCCTCCACGGTGCGCGCATGCATGCTCACCAGGTGGTCCGTGAGGCATTTTGTGCCAGGATCAACAGGGAAGCCCCATGACTGGAGGTGAAGTGTGTGGCCTGAGTCAGGCCAGGTGAAGGTTATTGGGCCCCACACGGAAATGGTCACTACAGTGAAGACCGAGGCTGAAACAAGTGGCCCTTGGAGAGGCCAGAGAGTTTCTAGAGATCCCTAAAGTGTATCTGGTTCAGGGACAGTGCTTCATCTCATTAGCAGGTCACATCTTGGTTACCAGTGAGCTCTGTAGCAGGTGCCTGCCTGCTGGCAAAGTGCTGAGAGCAGGAGATGGTCACTGATTGGACCTGGCTGTAGGTGGAGGTGCTGAGGATGGGGTGAGCCTCAGACAAACTCACTTCCGCACCCCCTGACCCAGGTTGGAATGTGGCTGTGATGTGAATCACCCTGAAAGCCCATCTTGGGTTACCCACTTTCAGCTGGGGGGCGGACTCCCCGAGGGCCTCAGCAAACCAATATAACCCCAAACACAGACCAGGCATTGAAGAGGCTCTAGAGGACTCAGCATTATTAATGGCCAGTTCAAGCGAGGGAAAATCAATGCTCTTTAGAAAGCGCTTTGGGGAAGAAGCTAGTTTTGATTAAGAAAAAGGAAAAATAAATACTTCTCCATGAGGATGAGAGATTGAGGCAGGGTTTCCCCGAGATTTACAGTGTTTCTATAAACTTTTGATCGACACCTGCCAAGAAAGAGGGTCTGTGTGTGAATAGAAATTAATGACTAGATTGATTTCGTAATCGGATTTTCCCTTACTTATCTAAAGCTTCCAAACTTCAAAAGAGATAACACATAGTTTTCTACAACACATTAGCACCTTCATTCTCAAAGCACTCGGGAAATAAACAAGGTCCTTAAAGCTCCACAGGACACATCTGGAATGCTGCGTGCTTTGAGTTTGGTGGTGAAAGTAAAAACAAGCCCAGATTCCATTGGAAAGGTACAGTGTTTAGCTAACACTTTTCTGCAGGAGCTCCAGGCTCTGCTGAATGTAAACACTTTCTCCTTTCCCCCGAGGAGAAAGAGGTGGTCAGCTTTCCTGGCCCAGTTTGGCAGCCAGAGAAGCAAAGCATGTGATAGAGACCGTTTGTCCAAGAGAACAGTGACAGTGTGAGGCATAACTGCTCTCCACTTTCTGCTTCTCAGTTAAATTGCTGTTTCAGACTAGAAATCACTGTAAAGTCTCTGGATTAAGTACCGACATTTTAAAGAGGGAAGAAGGGGGGGCGGGGGGCCTCATGGCCCTAACCGGTTTGGCTCAGTAGATAGAGTGTCAGCCTGCAGACTGAAAGGTCCCAGGTTCGGTTCCGGTCAAGGGCATGTACCTTGCTTGCGGGCACATCCCCAGTAGGAAGTGTGCAGGAGGCAGCCGATCGATGTTTCTCTCTCATCGATGTTTCTAACTTTCTATCCCTCTCCCTTTGTGTAGTAAAAAAAAAAAAAAAAAAATCAATAAAAAATATTTTTAAAAAAATAAAGAGGGGCCCCAAGGATCTCAGAGGGCCGTTCCTTCGAGGTCTGGAAATCCACTTCTGTCCACTTTGTCCCTCGCTCAGCAGGACTAAAGCTGAGTGGTTATGTGTGGCCGACAGGCCAGCACGTCACTAATTCAGCCAGGACTCTCCCGGGCCTTCCAGTAACTTTGTCCAGAATCAGGGCGCTAGCATCCACCCCTGTGTGGCTTCTGTCATGACTTAGTGACACTTGAGTTCGATACCCCTTTGTTATGGACCTTCCCGGTGCTTTCCTGAGCAGGGCCCTGAGTGGCCACATGAGGCTACCCTTGGCAGAGGTGAGAGGAAGGCCATTTGGTGCTGACTCCAGGGGCCATGCTGCCAGGGGCCTGTGTGCGGGGGAAGGTAGCACAAGTCCCGAGAACAGCTGTCCCCGCCTTGTTTCAAGCCCAGCACTGTCACTTATAGCTGTTGGTCCTGGGGAAGAAACCCTGCTGCACTTGGGCCTCCTCCTCTGTAAAATGAAGGTAATGATCGCTACCTCAGAGTGAGGGGATTCTGTTGTACCATGTATGTAAATGCCTGCACACAGGAGGCATTCAGTAATTCTGGTCATTGTTCTGACTGGTTTAACTCCAAGCGGCTCTCAGCGATCCTGTTTCATTAGGCTGAGGGCTGTGCTTCCCCGATTGCCCTTGTCACTCCTGTTTAGGCTTGTATCTGTCAGGGAGGTCCACAGGTGGAAAATTACAGGCATTGTGGCGCATGCCTTAAAGCACAGACACCGTTCCCATAGGAAAACCGGGAGCTTCCGGACCGTGGGGCCCAGGCCCCCGGCTGCAGGGTGGGGTGAAGTGGCGTTTGAACATACTTGTTTTTCTTTGCAGATTTCGTTGGAAATCTGAAAGGGCAGAGCTTGTTGTAAATGAGACAGTGTTTTCCATCTCCGTCTTCCCCATCAGATGGCGTCTATCAGGTTTGGGGGTGGGGTGGGGGAAGAGGGTCAGATCCCCAGGGACTCAGGATCTGCTCCCTGGCTTCCTTTAGGGGGAATTCCTTTAGGAAAATAAAATTGTCAGGGGAAAGAGAACCCACATGGTTCTTGGCAAAGCCGCATGGCTCCCCTCTCGCCTTTCCCCATTCCTTCCTGCTGCTCCTGCAGCTGCTGTTCAGATGCCAGCACAGCTGACCTTGACAAGCCCCTCCTCCTCTCCCACGGCCCATTCCATGGGGCTGCTGCATGGTGCCATTTGTGCCCTTACATGGGCCACATACAGCCCCAAGCGTGGACAAAACACATATTACAGATGTGTGCAATTTGTGCAGAAGGTATGAATGTCTTTGTCTTCCACTGGCATTGTGGAGGTTACCTACGGGCTTTTTAATTTTTCTGTGATTACATTGAAGTACTGAGTGCCTTCCTCTCACAGGATGAATTGTGACACCTCCCCACCCCCACAACGCAAATTCATACATTGAAGTCCTAACCCCCAGTACTTCAGAATGTGACTGTACTTGGAGATAAGACTTTTAAAGAGCTAATTAAGGTACAATGAGGTCGTACGCATGGGCCCCAATCCAATATGACTGGTGTCTTTAGAAGAAGAGGAAATTTGGGCACAAAGAGAAAGACCATGTGAAGACAGAGGGAAAAGATGACCAACTACAAGACCAGGAGAGAAGCCACAATAGAAGCCAATGCTATCGGCCCTGCATCTTGTCCTTCCATCTCCATACCCTTTGGAGGGGGTCGGGGGTGGGGGTGGATTTCTGTTGTTTAAATCACTCAGTCTGTGGTACTTCCTTATGGCAGGGCTTAGCAAACTAAAACACTTCCCATTTATGTACTTTCAAGTGTTGTGGTCTGTGGCTGTTTTTAATTGGGGATCTCTCTTTTTCTTCAGTTTGAGGGATGTATTCAAAGGGAGCTTGTTTTATTGACGAGGTTTATCAGAAGCTATCTCATGAAGCGCTTGGCAGATTTAGAAAAGGGCAAAATGGGAGCCCATGCTCACCAGTGTCGGTACATTTGCACGGCAGATCCTAAACCGCAGAGATAATCTGAGAAAATGGATGTATGCGTGCTGACACAAAAGGTGGTGAGTTTATGAGATTTGCCCTGCCAAGCAGTGGCAGGAGAAATGAACAATTATGATAGCAAGTTCTTTACCTTAAAAATTGATTTGTAAGCATCAGTAGAGAACTTGATGTTTGTCTCACTGAAAAGGCTCTCTTTTTATTTAACGAGAAATAGGTTCCTGCCATTGTAATTCTAGTTAACCTAATACAGTGCATCCTGGGCTTCCATTTTTCCTTCAGTTGTTAATAATTCAATAAACCTTTATTACATCTGCAGTTCTTTCTGGGGCCAGAAGATTCTAGAATTTTTTTATAATAATAACTTTCTTTTGACTAGCACTTTCAAAGAAGTCTCATAGCAACCTTGTGAAGCAGTACATGTATCATTTCTAACAATAAAAGTTGTGTAGTATTTTATCTTTTACAAATCACATTCATGCATACCCACCATCTTGCTTAATTGCCAAAGGAGTTCAATGCCAAGAAGTTAAATGATTTAGTCAAAGACACAAAGCAATTTTTAATGCTATGCCGGGATTAGAACCCATGTCAAAAGTTTTTTATGACACCATCTTTTTTTTCTTCACAAATAGGCTGAGTTTTGGCTTCTGATGGTCTAAAAATTCTGTAACAGATTTTTACCCTTTCTTCCAGGTCCAGTTCAGATACCACCTCGTCTGTGCAGACTCCCCAGATATAACACAGACCTGATTGCTCCTTCATAGCCCCAAGCTTGGGCCCTTGCTAGAGCTCTGACCCCCTCTCATGTATATTTTAGTTGTCTATGTATCCATCTTATCATCCCAATAGACTGAGTCCTAGGAGGCTGAGAGAAGGACTTAGCCCAACCACCCCAATGCTCAACCAACTGTGCTCAATGCAGGTGCAGGGTGTGAGCTGCATTGGATTTACATGCCCCAAATGTGAGGGTCAGAGATGCTCCTTGGAGACACAGGAATTCATACTTCCTGGAAGTGGATGGGGAATGTAGGCACCTCATTCACAGAATTGGATACATTTTCCCTAATTGCATGTGGGAGGTACCTAATTCAGACCACCTTGCATCTAAACTAATGTCAGCTTCCTGCTGCTCTCTGGCTGCATCTATCTGGTTTCCTAGTTCTTTCAGTTTTTTCCTTGGGTGGGTTTCAGTGGTTCTAATCACCATCCTACTTCCTACATTCTCCTTTTGCCACCAACAAACCTGGTCCACAAACCTGGAGTGAACTCCCAAATCAAAACGACCTTCAAAATGCAGACCCAGGCCTGGCCAGGTGGCTCAGTTGGTTGGAATAGCATCCTGTACACCAAAAAAGGTTGCAGATTTGATCTCCACTTGGGGCATATACTGGAGGCAACCAATTGATCTCTCTCTCTCTCTCCCTCTCTCTCTTTCTCTCTAAAATCAACAAACATATCCTCAGGTGAGGATTTAAAAAGAAAACAAAATTTTTTAAAAACTAGAGGCCCAGTGCACGAAATTTGTGCACTGAGGGGGGGGGGTTCCTCAGCCCAGCCTGCCCCCTCGCAAGTATTGGGAGCCCTCAGGGGGTGTCCTACTGATGGCTCCCTTTGGGGAGCAGGCCTAAGCCACAGTCTGGCCTCCCTTTGTGGGAGGTGACCAGCTAATTAGGGGAAGCCACCAACCCCATCACCCCATTGCTGTAGCCACTGCCAGTCACCACAGCCACCAAGGTGTTTTCATCAACACCGACTCCAGTCCCTTCTCCATGAAAAAATGACAACTTTCTTTAGGCATTTTCAAGATGTGTCTTTCATAGGGTATGACATTTCTTTCCTTTTTTTTTTTATCCTCACCTGAGGATATGTTTCCACTGATTTTTGGAGAATGTGGAAGAGAAGGGAAAAACAGAGAGAAACATCAAAGTGAGAGGAACACTTTGATTGGTTACCTCCTGCATGAGCCCTGACCTGGGCCCTGGAGGAGCCTGCAACCTAGGTACATGCCCTTGGTCAGAATTGAACCCAGATGCTGAAGTCAGCAGGCTGAGGCATTATGCACTGAGCCAAATGGGCTAGGGCAGGATATGACATTTCTTAACCCTCCAACAGTGAACCTTCATTTTTTTTTCTCCAAGAGTGTGGTGGAAAAACCCTAGATCACCTTTTTGGATTCTTATTACCCAAGTTACTAAGAATATTACCAGTGGCATACAGGGAGCTTAGCCAATGAATGGTAAGAAAAGATGTTTCCTTTGTAGTTCACTCTGATCACCAGCTCCACCCCTGCCTCTCCAATCCCAGTTCCACCCCTGCCCAGGCCTGTAACTAAAGATGTAGCCCAGGCAGGGGACCCCCAGACCCCTGTGATCACTGGCTCTGCCCCTGCCTAGGCCTGCAGTCTCTGCCCGAGGCTGCAGGCCTCGGGCAGAGACCCCCAAACCCCTTCGATCACCAGCTTCACAGAGCCCAGGCCCCTGTGATCACCCAGGCTCTGATCTTGCCCCCTTCCATCGCTGGCTCTGCCCTTGCCCCTCTGATCACTGGCTCTGCCCCTGCCCAGGCCCTGAGATTGCTGGCTCTGCCCCTGCAGCCTGTGCTCAAGACTACAGGCCTGGGCAGGGGACCCCCAGATCCCTGCATTGCCGGCTCCACCTGTGCCCAGACCCCTGTGATTGCAGGCTCTGCCCCTGCCCTTTTGATTCCTGGCTCTGTGGAGCCCAGACCCCTGCAATCTCCAGCCTTGCCCCTGCCCAGGTATGAGGCCTCTGGCCCAGGCCTTATGCCTGGGTAGCGCACCCTCATACCCCTCTCTCTCATCACTGGCTCTGCCCCTGCCCCCTCCGATCACCGGCTCAGCCCTTGCCTATGCTCGAGGCCTCTGGCAAAGGCCTCTAGCCTGGGCAGGGCATCCCCAGGCCCTTCCGATCGCCTGTTCCACCCCTCGAGCCCCCGCCGCCTCCCCTGCCACCTTGCCTGGCTAACAGGCCTTACCACTTCAGTGGCGAGGCTGAGCCAGACTGGTGCGGCTGAGCCAGACTGGCGCCACCATCTTGTGATGCCTAATTTGCATATTACTCTTTTATTAGATAGGATGCTGACCCAATGACCTTTAAATTCTATCCTGGGATGGTTGAGAACCTGGAAACAATACTTGGCTTGTTCATGAAGTTTATTACTCTATCAATATCTCAGAGATACTGATAGAGTATCTCTGATAAGATGCGCTTTAGAAAAATTTTCAGCCCATAATTTTTCAGGATGGTGAAAGATAACTCACAATCATCAATTTCAACTGCTAACCATTGTTCAACCATATGAGTATTTTCCATCACTGGTTTTCCTGTAGCGTCTGTGTTCTCTGAAGGTATTAGCTAAACGGTAATAATGGAACATGCTCCAAAATCCGGAACACTATCACTCCCAGGATTCAGTCATTAACCCAGATCTGACCCCCTAAATCCTTCTCTCATCCTCACCCTCACTCGAATCTCTCAATAGCTTCTTTGTTTGGGGGCAGGTTTTCTTAAAACTACAGGTAAGCTGCTAGTTCCTGACACACAGGCAGACAGCAGACAATTCTTCCTGGGCAATTCACTCAGAGCAAAGGGTAATTTTTTCAGAGGCTCGAGAACATCAATATGCGGCTGCTTTGCTAAAATGATTCCCATCCCAGTCAGAGAAATCTGCTTGCCTTGAGCTAGCCTCCAGTTTCTTGTTAAGAGCTAATTTTAGCGCTAATTTAGGTTCCATTAGTATATGGTTCTGCTGCAGATCTGACATTAACATTGACGGCTTGATGAGTAACAAAAGGAGGAAAAGCCTTTTACCCTAACTGCAGCAATGCAGACACATATGGTGTCATTTTTTAAGGAACAGAATTTTGTCTTTCATGCCATTTCAGGGCTGTTTCCCTCTGAAATTACCAACTCTGATTTAATGCAAAACATGCCCGGATGTCACTGCAGAGATCTAGTTAAATTGAGCGTGCTGGCTGGTCCCATCACTTTGCAAAGCCCGTGTTCGTTTGCACAGTGTAATGTCTCCAAGTCCATGCTCACGGACAGGGACTCAGCCACCAGCGAGTGCGGGGCTCTCCTCTCCAGGGTCACCAAGTCTCCTACTCTGTGAGTCAGTTGGTGCTACCCAGAGTCCCAGCCTGAGGAAGCGAAGGAGAGAGGGTGCCAACATCTTTCCTCCCCTCTGCCTCTGCCCCTAGACTGAGAGCCATTTAATGATTCTGTGTCTGAGGTTGGGAATCTGCTTCCACAAACGCTAAGAGGGGGAGGTTAAAGCATTTCCATTTCACCCCAGGGCCAGCGGAGACTTCCTCTGCTGCCATGTGTTTGGTGTTTGGGCTTTAACTGAGCTCCATTGAGTCCAACTGTGACTGAGGACACGAGGCCTATTTGCTATCTGAACAATGCTCGTGGCTGACTGGGTGGCCCAGTTCGCTATGGCTCCATTGCCTCGCCTTTATAATGAGGGAATTCTGAGATTCTCTGACACCAAAGCTCAAGAGGTTGAAATAGCAACTTGTACTTATCTAACTTTTTACATTTTTCTGAGAACTTTCACGTGTGTTATGTCCCACGATCATCACAACATCCTGTGAGGCAGGCGTACCTGTCTTATACTTGGGAAATTCTGACTCAGAGAGGTGAAGTAACTTGCTCAAGGTCACAGAGCTAGTAAGAGGGAAAGCTGGGACTTGATCCCACTTGGCCTCATTCCTAGATCAGGGCTCTCAGAAGTTAACAGACCAAATCAGAAACTAAGCTTTCAATACTGCACCTCATCACCAGGGGTCATTTTAGAGAACAAATAACCATGCCCATTAGGCCTACACTGTTCAAACTTTTCCAAGGTGGGAATACTGCACAGTGACTCAGGAAATTATGTTCTTGCTTTGAGACATGCAGTATCATGAATGAGCACTCAGAAGGGCTGAAATGTAGTAGGAAAAGTACTGGAACTGGTTCTGATCTTGGCTCTGTCTCAAGTCGCTGTGTGAACTTGAACATGGATCTTAGCCTCTCTGAGCCTTTGTTCCTAAGTGAGGCAGACTCTCTAAATTAACTTCCCTTTGGATAGGTCTATGGTTCTAATGGCAATACGTTTAACATCAAAACCGAAAAACCTTTGGTCAAGGGGCACTCTCCATGCAGAAGACATTCAAACTCTGAAAAAATAAAATGTCCCAGAAAGTTAAAAAGTGAAGTTGATAGGGCAGCCAAAGCAGATTACTTCTGTAAGTGACTAGGCAAAGGCTAAAACAAGGGTCACACTAAATCCTACAGAAGTCAGGCACATTAATGATGAAAAAGGCAAGCGCAGTGTAGGACAATAGGGAGTGGTGGGGACTACAGTAAGTTGGCAAGCACTGCCTGACCACTCTACTCCAGACAAGTGTTGCCAGACAAAAATGTAGATGTAGTGCAAACAATTTCCCAACTTTTCAAGAGAATTTGAGATCTGAATTTGAGAACTGAATATGTGAAATAGCCTAATTTTTAAACATTGGAAACAAATCTAAAGATTTAAAAACACTCTGAGGCCAAACAAAATGTGTCTGCTAGCAATATGCTGTCCAAGAGCCCCAGTTTGCTAATTCCCTGCTAACATCTTCTGAACTAATTTGTGTCTATCTTTGCCTTGAACAATTCCAGAGGGCCTGTTTCCTGGCCTTACTAGGGAGCATGCTGCAGTCGTGACCTACCTGTCTGTACCATTTCAAGTCAACAATGCTTTGTGTCACACAAATCCCATTTTCCTGTCCTTTGAGGCTGGACCCCTGACCGGCGCCAGCATGCACACCCGGTCCCCGCTTTGCTTGCCTGAAAATAACCTCCAGAGAGACAAACAGCAGTTGGAGGGGAAAGGAGTGATTTGGCCTTGCTAGAAGAGTCAAACAGATGAGATTATTTTTTCCCCTGCTATCATGACTACTTTATTGGATCACATAACCATTTTTATTGTTAATTTAGTTACAAATTAATTGCTGTACAAATGAATGAAAACACAGATGAATGCCCTCACCATTACTTGAAACTTAAATGGCAATTACTCGGCTTTGTAATCCAATACAGCAAAGATTAGTGCAGCTGTGGTGCGTCCTCTGGTCTAATTCACTGCTAATGGGAAGAGTGGATGTCCCTAGAGATTCCTTAATAACCTGAGCAAACCTGGGAGGAAGGTGTTGCCGACCCCAGAGCCTCTGTGTCTGCCAGTCTTCTCTTTCCAAGTGCGAATGAATAAAGGTATTAGATTTGACAGTGTTTCCGTGTCCTGAAGGATTCTTATCACACCCTGTGATTCTGTAGTTGTTTTTCTTTTCAGAGCCACATGGAAAACGTCAGTCCTGGGAAGCACGTTATGGAGACTCCTGTCCAGGCAGAATCCTGGATGTGAGAGTCCTGTGTGTCCTCCCGCAATCAGTACTGGCCTCATGAAGGTCCTGATCACACTTGGCTGGAACTGTCCAGTTATGCGCCCAACTCTCCCCTGAATGGACCTTACGCATCTTGAAGGCAGGGACAGCACCTTACCCATCATCTTAGTGCCCCACTTAGGGCATGGCCCTTGATATTGGTGTGGGCAGTGATGCCCAGAAACAAACAAAACACTTACCAAGCCCCCTACTTTGTAGCACCTCCTCAGCGTACTCAGTGTGTTTTCTCTACACGGACCCCACACAAGTAATTTCCTTCTTTGTGTGACAGGCTTTTGTAATTTCCTGCCTAATTTTGTCATCTTTCATGTAACAGGGAAAGTAAAAGTATCCATCTAGAAATATATCCATGGTTTCCATTTCCAAATCAATTCCATCTCCCCCTTACAAATGCAATATAGTTACTTTTTTATCAAATAAAAAGATATTGTATGAATAATGGAATTTTACAGTATACATTTTTTTTAACGACAGGAAGGAAGTCCCTTAGTGGATACCAGTCAAGACCAGACTCTAGATTAAGTCTAACAAGTGTATTTTTCTTCCCCTTGAGATAGTTGCACTGGAATCTATTTTGAAGTTTTTATGATGAGATTTTAGATTTTCATCACAAACAACTGAAGGCAAAGAGTTCCATTACTAGTTTTCCCTAAACACTATAGCCATTTCAGTGTCTGTTTAGAATTCAGAGAATTTGAGTCACTTACAGGGAATTTTTTTAGTCTGCATACTTTGCATTCCAATAGAAGAGCTCTTTTCATCAAAAGTGGTTTAAAGCATCAATTGTAAGCCAATTATAATGCATCAATTGTAAGCCAATTTTTTGTACTTGTTCTTGATTTTCTTATAGAGATTATTCACATGAGTTTGTGGAGGCCAACCTGAGAGTCTGTGCCTCCCTGCTTCAAAATTAAAAAATGGGGTGCCCTAGCCAGTTTGGCTCAGTGGATAGAGCGTCGGCCTGTGGACTCAAGGGTCCCCAGGTTCGATTCCGGTCAGGGGCACATACCTTGGTTGCGGGCAAATCCCCAGTGGGGAGTGTGCAGGAGGCAGCTGATCGATGTCTCTCTCTCATCGATGTTTCTGACTCTCTAGCCCTCTCCCTTCCTCTCTGTGAAAAATCAATAAAATATATTTTAAAAAATTAAAAAATGGGAAATTAACCTTCTGAGAGTCAAACCACTCCTTCCTAACTTTTTCCAATCTGAGTCCTTTTTATCATCAAAATATTCCCAGGCCCACTCCACATGATAATATTTATAGTTTTATCTTTATTGATTGAGAATATACACATTGACAAAAACTATTATGAATTACTAGGGGCCTGGTGCACAAAAATTTGTGCACTCAGGAGGTCCATTAGCCTGACCTGTGCCCTCTGCAGTCTGGGACCCCTCTGGGGATGTCCACCTGCTGGTGTGCCTGGTCAGCCTGGGTGAGGGGCTGATGGCTGTTTGCAGGCTGGCCAAACCCCCCAGTGAGGACCGTGACCCCATGGGGGTGTGGCCAGCCTGGGTGAGGGGCTGATGGCTGTTTGCAGACTTTCAGGCTGCCCACAGCTCCCATTGACCCAATGTCCCAGCAAGGCTGGCTGGAAACAGGTTTCTGGGGTCTATCTTCTATAATTGATACACTGTTCCTTTAAGCTGGGGCCTAGGCAAGTAACGAAACCTCTCTGCTTCAGCTCTGGCTTCTATAATGAAACAATGTTTAATTAGAAGTCAGGCCTGGCCTGCTGTTTGCTTCAGCTCCCGAGTAGAGACATTGTTGCAAATATGTTCCCTGGATCGGAGAGAAGCCCAGGCAGCAGCAAACAGTTTCACTCCTGCTGCAAAGGACACTGCCTATTTACTCAGCTCCCTGAGTGCCGGCCTCCATGTTGCCCGGGCTAATTTACATACAGTCGCTCTGATTGGCTGATGGGTGTGGCGTAGGCATCCCGAAGGGATGGTCAATTTGCATATTATGCTTTTATTATATAGGATAGGATGATCACTCTTTCCATTATATACATTTTATTAATGGCTACATCATATTAATATTTTTGACAAATGCTGATAGTAGATTAGAGCAAACTATGTTAGTTATCCAACCTCCAGACACTCACAGATTAGCTGGTTTCTCAAAAATAATTCCCTCTACTCTCAGATCAAGGAAATCCTTTATTAACTGTAAAATGTAAACACAATGAATAACCACAGCCAAGTAATGCAATCATCTTAACACATTGTGCACTAGTAGTTTTACTGCCAGCTTTACCCAGTGGCCAGATAAGTTTCTATTGACGAGCAGAAAAAACATTTTACAAAGTACTATACTTTAAAAAGATATTAGTTTGTAAGAATATGTAATAAATCACTTCAAAATGCAATGGGTATTTAATTTTAAGGCTTGCCTTTAACATTTATGTAAAACACTGTGTAATATGAAAACACGAGAATGCTTGTGATCCGCCCACAATGTGTTAAGTGGACTCTGCCCCCCCCTCCCCCGCCCCCACCTCGGGCAGGACTTGGTTGCCAATGAAAGAGGCAGCTGCACCAGGTAGGCACTGGCGGCCCCTGCCCAGTCCTGCCTGAGAAATATGTATACTGACCGAGGGGCTCAGTCTCAGGTCCTGCTGGAACAACTAACTCCTTATGTCCCGCTCCAGACCCAACCGAGTCCTTGCTGCCAGCAGAGAGCAGCCAGACATTCCGATGGTTGTATTTCATTGCAGATGAATGTCCTGGCTTTAGATCATATAACCACCCTAAGAGCTGGGGTAAGGTGAGACTAGACCTCCAAATGGCTGATAGGCAGGCCCCTGGCCCCGAGGCCTGTAAATAGCTTTGGGCAGCCACCCTACTGGCCCTTGCTAGGAGTGTATCTTCTTTTTGCATCACCGAGAGCCATGATTTCTCAACTTCAGCGCTATTGACATGTTGAGTCTGTAACTTTGTTGTTGTTGAGGGCTGTTTTGTGCATTTGTAGTATGTTGAACAACACCCCTGGCCGCTCTCTACTACATGCCAGTAGCACCCTGCCCTATCCCCACCCCCCAGTTATGACGACCAAAAATGCCTGCATATATTTCCAAATACTCCATAGGGGGGAGATATTTTTCTTTCCCCAGTTGAGAACCACTAGCATTAGGCATTCCAGCCAAATGTCTACAGGATGCAACCATCTGAGGTTCTTCTCAAAGACCAACTCCTTCCTGAGTGCACAATACATTCGATTTATATACTGTGTCACCTTTTCCCAAAGGATGTTAGAATTCTTGAAAAATCAATTTCAAGGAGCTTGTAGTTAATTTAGAAACACAGTCAGGCTCCACTTCACTATATTGCAAAGGAAATAGCAATCTGGCAGCTGAGTAAACCGAAACTTTCCTTTGATGACCTGGTGATTCAAGGGTCACCTTTCTGAACACCAGTTATTCTTACTGCAAAAGTGTAACAGGATGAGTAATTCTGGCCAGGGGAGTTCCAGGAAGTTTCTGATATTTTGTTGTTTTAAAAAATAAATCCTTGATTTGTTTTTGATTCCTCATTATTTATCTCTTCTTCCTAAAGATAGTATAAAAGGGTATTCCAGTTACCTGAGAAATTTAATTCATTTTAGGCTTATAAATTGAGAGTTTGGGCTAAAATGGTTACACCTTTTTGCAAAGGATTCTTCCATTGGAAATTCCTTTATCTGAGAAGAGCCTTCCTACCACAGTCAACACCCTCAGCAGTGTTAGAGTCATCAGTGCTCCTACTTCTAGACAAGTTTCCACCTGGTTCTGTTCAAGAGCGAGGTTTTCCCTCTTGACCTCATTCCTACCACTAGTTCCCGAAGCCACCATTTGCTGTTCCAGGCTTCACCAGCGCCCAGTGCTGCTGGTGGGTGGGGACCCACTCTGAGTCTCGCACTGAGTGCCCTCCCACCTGCTCCCTTACTCTACCCGCTCCCCTCCCTTCAAGGACTCAGGTGCCTTCCTCTTATCTGGGCTCCAGCTGTCTGACTCTTGCTGGTTTTGTCTAGTCTCTGGAGGGGGAAATCTGGTTTTGCAAGCACTCTCTGAGCCTTTGTGTCTAAGCCTGGTGCAGTTTTTGTGTGTGCACTGGGGAACCCTTGGATATCAGTGAGAGAGCAGAATGAAAGGGAAACACGCAGGTTAACCCTTGGAGATGTAACCCTGTCTCCTGTCTTACTGATTCATGTGAGACAGAAATGAAGTCAGAAAGGAGTAATGA
>PVJC01019466.1:0-30204 GCA_004026665.1 Murina feae
CCCAATCCCTAAGGGGAGCAGGCCTAAGCCAACAGGTGGAAATCCCCTGAGTGATCCTGAACTGCAAGAAGGCTCAGGATAGGCTGAGGGACCCCTTGTCTCCAGTGCACAAATTTTGTGCATTGGGCCTCTAGTACTTTTATATTTAGACTTCAGTTGTGCTCATTTGCCATAGCTTAACTTCACAGCACGAGTTTATGTGTGTGTGTGTGTATTTTCATGACTCATTAAAATTTCTTAGGAACTGATTCATTGAAGTAGAAGTAAGGCTTTAGAACCTTTTCTTTCAAAAATATTTCTGTAGATTGCTTCCTACTTTCCTTCTTGCTTCCCTCTCACCCCAGACAGCTCTCCACAAGAGTTTCACTTGCCTTAGAAAAATGTGTTATTTCTCTACTTGACAATCCTCCATCAAGCCATTCTCAGGTTCACTCCTTAGAGGCTGAGATGTGGTTTGAGTGCAGGAAAGTTATGGCAAAAAAGGGAACAAGACTGACAAGAAGCCTAGGAAGAGTGGGCTGCTGCTGCTTTAGGTTATCACTTAAAGGTTTGCCAAAGGCACCACTTAGTTTAAATATTTCCCAGATGCCTCAGGGGGATGCAGTCTCATAGGAAGAGATGGGAAGGCTGCTGAAGAAGGAAGTGAGGAGCCCTGCCTGAGAGAATGCAGAACTTTCCCTGTTGCATGCCAAGAGAGTGCTGAATAGGCATGGTCGCAGTGCTATAAAACTTACCAACAGTATCTCATGCTACAGGCACCATTGCCTGGTGAGAGCTTTTACTTCTCTGTAATGGTGGATGGACTGTACTTGGTGATAGTTTTAGTTAAATGGTTGAATCTATTTCATTCAGAATTGGTTCATTGCTTCCCAATTATCACAGTGGCTTTGTCTGCAGTTGGTTTAATAACCAACTGGTTTAATGATTTATCCACTGGAAATATTTTAAATCCATATAGTTAGCTGTTCACCTGAAATTTGGTTGTGGAATTCATAATAAAGACTGATATTTGTACTACCTGTGGTTTTGAACCTGCTGTGCTATGAGATTGTTCATACCACTTTTAAACTTTGATAAAAACAACACTTTAAAAAATGTGTTTGATTCCCAAGAAATGTTGGGAATCGCTGTACTCTTGACTTTTGTCACAATATCCTTATGTCTGATCATTGGACAAGTCAGGTCATGTGTGAGCATCTGGAGACCTTAAATGTTTAGATTCTTGCATGATTTGGAAATTTTCTCACCTATCTTAATCACCATGTATAAAGCATATGTGAGGGGGGTTGTGGAGTAAGTTATATTGACTTCAACTTAATTAACTAAAATTTTAATTGAGCTGGTTGTAAGATTTACCACTCAGTGGTAATAGAGGTTTGATAATCATAGAGGTTATATAAAAAAGAACCTTCTTTTTTCTGTTTCCACCATTCTTAGCAGTTGATGCCGCATTTGGTCCCATGCACTTACTGCAGCACTTCCTCAGGTAAGATTTCCTGGGAGCTGGCTAACATGGGCGATATCTTCAGAGGGTCTGCTTAGTGGGCAATGATGTCTTTGAGGCTGTGTAGAACAGCAGGTATATGTGTGCATTTGTGAGGGAAGCCTGACTGTTGCATCATGAACACATAAACAGGGCCACCCTCTAAATTAAAATCACAGGCCTCTCCCACAAAGGGTGCTTGGAAATGGGGAAATAATGAAATGGCCAATGCTCTCCATGGGTAAGGTGCTGTGCGATAACACTTATAAATAGTGCACAAGCACTATTGTGATGTCCATCTTGCAGCTAAAGGAGCCAATGCTTTAAGAACTCATGTGAGTCAGTATTTGAACCCAGGAAGTCTGAACAAGAGTCTTAGCCCCTAGGCCCTTATTGAACACTAGGAGTCTGGTGCACAAAAATTTGTTCACTTGGGAGGTCCCTCAGCCCGGCCTGTGCCCTCTCCCAGTCTGGGACCCCTCTGGGAATGTCCACCTGCTGGCATGCCTGGTCAGCCTGGGTGAGGAGCTGATGGCTGTTTGCAGGCTGGCCACAGTCTCTTCAGGGTTCAGGTCCCTACTGAAGTACCTGGCCAGCCTAGGTGACGGGCTGATGGCTGTTTGCAGGCTGGCCAAGCCTGGGTGAGGGGCTGAGGGCTGTTTTCAGGCTGCCCACAGTCCCTTCAGGGTTTGAGTCCTTACTGGGGTGCCTGGGCAACCTGGGTGTGGGGTTGAGGGCTGTTTTCAGGCTGCCCACAGTTCCCATTGGCTCAATGTCCCAGGAAGGCTGGCTGGAAGCAGGTTTCTGGGGTTTATTTATCTTCTATAATTAATGTAGTTCCTTTAAGCTGAGGACTAGGAAGGTAAGGAAGCCTCCTGTTGACTTTAGCTCCGTGGCTTCTATAATTGAAAGAATGTTGCCTTAGTAGACTCTAGGCAGGCAGTTTCCTTCATAGCTGGTGCAAAGGAAGCCTGCTGTTAGCTTCAGCTCCGAGGCTTCTATAATTGAGACAATGTTGCAACTATGTCGCCTGGAGCACAGAGAGGCCCAGCCAGCCTGCTGGCAAACAGTTTACTCCGGCTGCAATGGAAGCCTCTGTTTACTCCAGCTCCGTGACTGCTGGCTCCATCTTGGCTGGGTTAATTTGCATACAGCCATTCTGATTGGCTGGTGGATGTGGCTTAGGCATCCCATAGAAACAGTCAATTTCAGTATTACTCTTTTATTAGATTAGAAGGGTTTCATAAACCGGCTTTGTCAGTACCCAGCCATGACATGTCATGATCCAAAAGAGTCTCCTCTAAGGAGTGAACTTGAGAATGAGCTTGATGGAGGAATGTCAAGGTAGGGAAACAACACATTTTTCTACAGCAAGGAGAAACTTGTAGAGAGCTGTCTGGGTTGGAGAGGGAAACAAGGAAGGAAAGTAGGGAGCAATATACAGAAATATTTTTGAAAGAGAAGGTTCTAAGCCTTATTTTCTTTACTTCTATTTCAGTGAATCAGTCCTCACTACTCAAAGAAATTTTAATGAGTCATGAAAATACACACACACACAGGCACCATGGAGTTAAGTTATGGTGAATGAGCACACCTGAAGTCTTAATATAAAAATAAATAAATTCCTTATTTATTTCAAGTTCTGCATATGAAATTTTAAACAACCTTTTCTTTATAGGCTTTGCATTTTACAATAAACACATAAACTATGGCAATGGCAAATTACTAGTTTTATCTTGACATTGGTATTCATTAGAACATGGTTCTAAATTCACATTTAACTCATGTTCTTTCCTCCCACAGGAGCAAGTGTTGGGTCATGTGGATTGCTTAAGCTGCACATTATGTTCAGCTCCATATAATCATTTCATTCTATTATCTTCATCTCATTTATAATTCTTTTCCAATCTGCTCTTCTCCCGGGACATATGTGATTGTTTAATCTTTCATCAGAGTTTGAAAAAAAGACACACCCTCCTCTGGCCCAGTGTGTTTATAAGTATTACAACGTCTGTCCATAACTAAGATTGCTTCTCCTGGTATTGGTGTCATTGCCATGGAGGCAGGAAGACTAGCTGTGTGGAAAATCCTCAAAGTCAGTAATAAAATTAATTATTTAGAAAACATCAGAACTAAATGATAACAGGAGAGTTCTATCCAAGTCCCAGGCAGAATAGGACTCTGGAGTTGGATGAAATACAGTTTGAATCCCAGATCCAAGTCTTATTAGCAGACCTCAGCTTCCTTCTTTGTAAAATGGAGATAAAAATAATATCCACCTCATGAGATAGTTGTGAACATAAAGGAACATGGCTTAGCAGAGTGCCTGGCACATACTGGGTACCTTATAAACATTAGTTGGTATTATTAATAGACACAAAGAACTCAATATAGTTATAAACACCCTGCAATTAATCTTTCCTCTGGGCTTCCAAAAGATGACTCCCTAGAAACTTCAGGCTCCTATCAAGAATCATACCAGTACTTCTGAAGGGAAGGATACTCCCTTTTGAGCTCATGATTTGAGTTAGAAATTATAGCATATGCCGTATTTGAATTGATCTTGTTGATAAAGGTAAGATATCACACAAAATAGTAAATTATGTCCTTTTTGTTAGTGTTTTTATCTTCATCATAAACAGTGCCTAATTTTGGAGGAACTGGAAAACACGTGATTATTGAATTAGGGACACCACAGAGAACTTGGTATCCCAGCTGGTTCATTCACACCCTAAATATGTACTGTTCTTATTCAAGTACAGCCCGTACATTCAGTTCAAGAGTGTTCTTTAAAAACCTTGCTAGTGAACTTCAGATTTCTTGGAACACCAAAAATAAGCTTGCATGTGTACAGGATCCACAGACAGAATAATGGGTTCTTTTAAGCTTTTTTAAAAACAGAGGGAAGCATTCTTCTTTCCTCCCTATTTTTAATAATTATTCAGCCAGAATGTATCCTGAGTTCACTCATATGAGGCCCTCATTAAGTAAGGGAGATTTGTGTGTGTGTGTGTGTGTGTGTGTGTGTGTGTATTCATGTATAACATTTAAAAATCAAATTATATCCTAAAATAATAAAAATGGAATGTATTTTAAAAAGCATGTTCAGCCTACATGGAAATATTATTAGCAAGGAAACTAAAATATACTCTTTTTTGTCGATACTTAGAAAAATTTAAGCATTTCTCGGCTTGTTATCCCAATACTGCTGACTTGATAATAGAGATTAGCTGAGACAAAACAGAAAGCTACCAGAAGAAGGAAGAGGCTATGATATTGACATAATGCAGGCTTTGAATTTTCCATGTAACTCTCAATCTCAGCTACAGATAAAGTTCTTAAATCACCTTTAATTAATTTACAGGCAGTTATTCATAAAAAATGGGGCCACACCCTCACATTATTACAGGTGACAGGAACTTGGAAAAAGTTCATTGACCCTTTAGTCTTCATAGTTCTTTCTATTCTTTTAGGAGAACGTAGTTCCCTGAGAATAAGTCTTATTCTAGAATAGGTTCTAGAATAATGATACCAAAAGACTTGTGAAAAATAAGCTTCCTGCATGAATAGCCATAAAAGAACAATAACTTTGAGTTGCATAGAAACCTGAAGGTATATGATGGTGTCATCAAATGTTCCTTTACGCCAAGATTATGAGCCTCGTCTTAGGTAAAGTGAGGCTGTATCATCTGTGCATCCCTCACTGAGGTAAAGAGACCTAGTAACAAATGTCAAGGCTATGCAGGCTTCCCATGACAACTGAAGGGCACAGTCTTGTAGGCAAAAAGGGCTGCTTGACTTTCTTCACTCCATCCCCCACCCCACCAGTAGGAAGGGTTGCACAGTTTGCTTAAAGGAAAAATAGACTGACATCTACCAAACAGTTGCCTATGGACCTCCTTTCCCCACTTCTTTAAACCTAGGTCAATAGTCCTCTAAGTGTAGTATGCCCAGATAACTGCATAAGGATGTGAGAAACTATGCATATTAAACTGTATGGGTGACCCCAAATAACCAAAATAATATTGACAAAGAAGAATAAAGTTGGAGGTCTTACACTTTCTGATTTCAAAACTTATTACAAAGCTACAGTAACCAGAGTGATCCTGGCATGAAAATGGACATAGAGACCAATGAAATAGAATTGAGAACTCAGAAATAAACTCTTGCATATATAGTCAAGTGATTTTTGTTAAAGGTGCCAACATTATCGAAGGACAATCTTTTCAAGAAATAGTGTTTTAAAAACTGGGTATCAAAATGAAAACGAATGTATACCATACACAAAAATTAACTCAAAATGGACCATAACTAAAGGTCTGAGCAAAAAATATAAAACGCAGAATATAACAGAGAAAAGGCTTCTTGACATTGGACTTGGCAATAATCTCTTGATTACACCAAAAGCACACGAAACAGAATTCATAGAAGTAGAAAGCAGAATGTGTTTGCAAAGCTAGGAGAGGGGAAGGGGAATTCTTGTTGAGTGTATGGAGTTTCTGTTGTTACAGAGGAAAAGGCTCTGGAGATTGGTTGCACAACCATGTGAAAATAATTAGCAATGCTCAATAGTTAACAATACACAAAAATGGTTAAGGTGGCAAATTTTATGTGATGTGTATATTACCATTAAAAAATGTATGGGTCACTTAAGAAAAAAATCATAGGTGATTTTAACTATATGAAATTAGTCATTATGAAGTAATGAAAACCTTTGAGCCTAACCTTTACATTAAGCTGTGATTCTACTGTATTTTCTTGCTACTTGTTATGAAGGTTTCCATTAATAAAGCAATTTAATTATAAAGAACTATAAACATTAACTAGCCTAGATTTTTCTAATTACTGAAGAAGAAACTGAGGAATACCAACTTGAAGAAGTGAACTACTGCTCAAGTTTATACATAGCTAATGGGATAACAAAACTAGAAACCAGGGCACTGTACTTCCTGTTAACTATCATAAGATAGAGTACTTCAACCCTGGGTGCTGATAACCTGCTATATCCAACTAGTGGTTATAACAAATCGTACTGGCCATTCTAATGTACGACAACCCATCCTTATTAACTTGGCTTTCCACTGAACTCCTAACTTGACACACTGCTGCCACTCTTCTGAGAATGAAAGCACCGGAGCAAATCTCATAGCATGTAATTAATGTGCTCCTGAGACGTTATGCTGAAACTGATTCACATAGACCCATCTTATTGTGCTTTAGAATAACCAAATCCCCAAGGGAAAATGAAGGGCACCTAATCACTCAATGAGTGAAGTAAGTTTCCAGAGAAAAACCACAATACAATAAAACAATTAACTAAAGGTAACATGCAAAAAGAACCGTACTTGGGCAAAATGGAGCTGCTTAGAGACACTAATAAATGATTATTTCATTCCTTTACTATTTAATAAGTACAAGAACCCACACTACTGTAGTTACACGTCTAGATCAGGGATCAGCACTTCGTTTCTGGAAAGGGGCAGGCGGGCATATTCCGGGCTCCGCAGGCCAGACAGGAAGCAGTTATGGGTAATATGTAAATCCATGTGCAATGCTGTGTTCCAGCATTTTGTTTATAAAAATTGGCAGATGGGCTAGATTTGGCCCACAGGCCATAGTTGCAAACATCTGTTCTATAAATTGGAAGACAGTGGTGACCTGGGCCCACGGACTTGTTTTCATGAAGTTTATAATCCAGCAGAGGCAAAGGAAAAGTATAAATTAAATAATTCATTAAAGATGCTATTAGGTGACATGGAGTTATGTTCTTTTAGAGAGTCTGTTCCCAACATCATCCAATCTAATTAATAGCTTTCAGGTCTGGCAATTCCACAGATTTTCAGAAGGATTCACAAAATATCAGATTACAGGGTTTTATCAGAAAAAGTCAACACTTTTTTTAATGAATAATTTTAAAAGCCTCAACCACCACATGACGCAACCTGAGGAACCACTAAGGGAGCCGGGTGGCAGCTGAAGGACACATTTAAATGAAGTCGGCCCAGTATGGAGGTTACAGGGCGTTATTTAAAAAAAATTCTCTAGGTGAGACTTTTGGTTGAACAACCTTTGTTTTTGTAAGTATATTTGAGAATTATAAGATTGTTGTTCATTTTATTGACAGAGAAACAGAAAAATAAGAAAGTTGAATCAATGGCCTACTAATAAATCAGCTTCCTCAACACACAAACCCAGCACACATACATACCAACAGCACAGCTGACTGGGATACTTCTCCTACCTAAGAAATCTAAATACATTCGTATTATGTGTATAATATTCACTCCAAGTTACTCTTTAAAAATTTCTGACACTGACATTTTTATAAGAAGTTACTTTTTCACACCAATACCAGGGGGTAGTGCATCCTCAAATTTGTCTTTACCAGAAATGTTTTTTGGTGACAATAGACAACCTGTTACACAAGAAATTCTAAATCACCCCTAGATATATTGAGCTAGTTCCAAGTTAAATAAAAACACTTTTTGTCACACACACACATACACATACACATGAACACACACATGAGATAGTGGAGCCCCTCATGAGAACAAAGTGAAAAGGTCCAGGCTCCTCCTCGTGTTCACCTGCTGTGTTTTCTGCTGACAAGCCTATAACACTGAGAGACAGGTACACACCTGAGTGACTGCAGCCACCCAGGAGCAAGAAACAAAGGGGTCTCTTAACTAATGAGGTGCCTCTCAGATCACATCAAAACCTCCATCTGGCCCCTCAGAAGTCATTTCTCACTAATTCTCAGTCTTACCATTGAACTATGAACCTCTGTACTAGCATTATACTTTACCACAATGGTGTGGAATACTAAAGGATGGCTTGAATCCATCTGCTCAACCAGCTTAGTGTTTCCTAGATGCAGTGGCGGTGGTAAAAGCCAGAGAGCTATAACAGACTGATGAAGGCTATTGAACTTTCATGAGGTTTCCTTATTTCTTTAAGAATTTTATGGTCATATAACATGCTCACAGCAAGTACATAAAACAGCAAACCTTCATATAACCTTCACCTTCATGTCAAGAAATTAAATTTACCAACATTCCAGAAGGCTCCTGGCTGTTCTTGCCAATTATAAGCGCTCCCTTCCTGATAAATGTAACCACTATTCTGATTCTACAGTTTCCATTTCCTAGCTTCTTTATGCTTTCATCTCCTGTGAACTATGAATTACAGTATAGTTTAGTTTTGCTTGTTTCTGACCTTTACATAATTGAAATAATCTAATCTAATAAAAGATTAATATGCAAACTAAACCTCACTCCATTACACATAAGTCACACCCACCAGCCAAGCCACACCCACCAGCCAATCAGAGCAGTGTTATGCAAATTAACCCAGCCAAGATGGCGGCCAGCAGCCATGGAGCTAGAGTAAACAGGAAGCTTCCATTCACCAGCAATGGAGAAAACTGCCTGCCTAGGCTGGCTGTGGCCTTTGCTCAAGGCAACAAAGTTTCAATTATAGAAGATAAATAAACCCCAGAAACCTGCTTCCAGCCAGCCTCACTGGGACCTTGGGTCAATGGGAGCTGTGACCAGCCTGCAAACAGCCCTCAGCCCCTCACCCAGGCTGGCAAGGCACCCAGTATGGACCCAAACCCTGAGGGGGCTGTGAGCAGCCTGAAAATGGCCCTCATCCCCTCACTCAGGCTGGCTAGGTAGACCAGCAGGTGGACATCCCCCAAGGGGTCCCAGACTGAGAGAGGGCACAGGCTGGGCTGAGGGACCACCCCCCCCACCGAGTGCACAAAATTTTGTGCACTGGGCCCCTAGTCTATAATAATAAAAGCATAATATGCTAATTAGACCAGATATCCTTCCAGACATCCTTCTGGACAACCTTCTGGATGAAGCCAGGGTTTTGAGGGAAGCCCAGGTCCCAGATGCCAGAGGGAAGCCAGTGCCAGCAGCCAGGGGAAAGAAGGCCTAATCTTGCACAAATTTCATGCATTGGGCCTCTAGTAATAAAATAAAAGTTTATTTCTGAATTCTTTGCCTAATAATTCAACACATGTAATTCAACATGTTGCTACTTTTTAACTATAATTTTTTTCATAATTGTATTCTAGTGTAAGAATACATCACTATCCATTTATAAATTGCCAGATATTTGAGTTGTTTTCAGCTTAAGACTATTATAAATAATGCTGATATGTACATTCTTATATTTCTTTTAGTATAAAAATACACGTTTCTTTTAAACATAAATCTAAAAATTAAAGTATTGATCTATAATATATTTGAATTTTCAGTTGTTAGCTGATGCCAATGGGTTTGTCAAAGTGTTGTTTGCCAAGATACAGCCCTACCAGCACCACGTGAAAACCAATTGGCTCCATGTCTTTCTCATGGCTTAGCATTGCTACTCTAATTTTCACCATTCTGGCAGGAGTCTTATTGTAGTTTTGTGTTTCCCTAATGATTCATGAGATTGAACATCTTCTAATATGCTCATTGGTTGCTCATGCAAGCCCTTTTATACAGTACCATTGAAGTCTATTGCCTATTTGTATCCATTAACTCACTGTGTGACAAACTATTCCACAATTTAGTAACTTAAAAGAAATTCAAAGGGAAAGTTTTCAGCATTTAACCATTAAGTACAATATCTACTTGTGTTTTTGGTCAATATAATTTATTAGGTTAAATAAATTCTCTTTTTGTTTTTCCTTAAAAAATAAATTTAAATCTTTACTGTTGAAAGTGTTACATGTGTCTCCTATTTCCCCCTTTGACCTCCTCCAGGCCTTCACCTCCCCCTGCCCCAGGCCTTCACCACCCTATTGTCTGTGTCCATGTGTTATGCATATAAGCATACAGAGTCTTTGATTGATCTCTTCCCACCCACCCATGCTTCACTCTTCTAAACAATTTGTAAACTGTGACATTACATTTAATTTTTGTCACTGGTCTGCATTAATTAAATTTACATTTCTCTTTTAATCTGATCATGTGGTACATTACACTTAAAAATCAATCAACTTTAAATAACTTTGAATTTCTGAATAAATTTTACATGGAATGATATATGGATGGAATCAGTTTGCTAATATTTAATTAGTACTTCTGCACTTACTATACTTATGAATGAGATTGCCCTACAATTGTCCTTTCCTGTAATTCCCTTTTTGGATTTTGGAGGATTATGCTGGCATCCTAAAATAAACTGGGAATTGTTGCCACCTTTATATTTTGTGTAAAAATATAAGATTATTGTTACTTCTTCCCCGAATGTTTGGTTTAATTATTTGACAAAACAGGTATCATTCTTCCTTTGGGAACATTTATTTTTATTGAAAATTGAATTTTTTAAATTGCTTTAGGACAATTCATAGTTTGTGTCCATTTTAAGGAATTGTATTTCTATAGAATTTTTTTCATTTTACTTACATTGTCAAGTTTTCTGACATAAAGCTTAAATTTTTCTATATCTGTAGGTTCTTGAATGAGGCCTCTGTTTTTATTCCTGGTATTATTTCCTTTCATTTTAAATTAATATCTCTTGCAGTTTATCAGTTTAATTAATCTTTTTAAGAGCTCACTTTTGATTGTACTAATTAATATTCATTGTGTTGTTTATTTTCTATTTTGTTAGTGTTATTTTACCCTCATTATTTCTTTCCTTCTATTTTTTTAATTTATTCTGTTCTTTATTTTTAATTTTTGAGACAAACTTAGTGATCTTCTCTTCCCACATGCATTCTTCTACGAATACTGCCGCTGCACCTTCAACTCCTGCTGCTGGTTTCAGTATCATTCAAGTAAAGTTATTTCCCAATTACCATTTTGATTTATTTCTTTGACCAATAAACTATTTCAAACTGCATTGTTTAATTTTAATTTTTGGGAACTTTTAGTTATCTTTTTGGTCTAATTTCTAGGCTAATTAAACTCTGTTCAGAGGACATATGCTCTATAAGTTTAACTTTTTGAAATTTGTTGAGACTTATTATAAGATAATTTAAAATATTATAACTATACTAAATGTGCTTATAATGTGTTTCTTACAATTACTGGGTAAAGTGTTCAATATATGCACTGAGGTTTTCAAACCTTCTATCCCCTTGCTGAGTTTGACCCTGTTTGATATATTAGTTATTAAGCAAGAGGTGTTGAAATGTTCCACTGCTCACCAGAACTCACTTAGCAATCATATAGCTCCTGAGGAATTGTAATAAAAAAGTATATGGCACCATAAAACAGCAACCAAATAGAGCAGGTGCAGCCACATAAATGACTCCATTGCCAGTACGTCTCCAACTTTCCCATCTCCCCAGCATTATGAGAGTTAGAAGCACATCTCCGAGAACCTCATTTTCTTGACTGGAAGACAGCCACGGTTTTTCTCTTTCTATCATGCTACACATTCACTTCATCAGGAAGGCCTTGTATTCCACCTTCAAAATACATATGCAGTCCATGCCTGGTCTCTATCTGCAATGCCACCACCATCTCTCACCTGCATGACCTCAGTATCATCCTACCTTGTCTCCTTGTGTTCACCCTCACCTTCTATAGTCCATTCAACAAACAAACATTTAAAATTAGCCACACAATTGCATAAATTAGATTATGATGCCACAGCTTTATAACTCTCCAATAGGTTTCCACTGAACTTGGAGTGCCTTGTTTTTCTAACTTCCAAACTTCTTACCCTGGCCTTCAAGACATTTCATGGATTATCACCTGCATTTTTCTCTAGACACACTAGAAAAATTTTCATCACATCAAATTAACCCAAATTAATTCTTGCCTTTGTTGCTCTGTATTCATAGTCTTCTTTACTAAAAGAGAACAAAAGGTTTTTGTTGTCTTTCCCGTGGCTGGTTTCTCTTCCTCATTCGTCTCTTCTCAAACTTTACCTCTTTCAGGCCCTCACTCACCATCCCAGCTGACGTTCTCCTTCAGCAATTCTCTTGTGCATTACTCCATTTAATTTTGTTCTTAGAATTCATTACTCTCTGAAATTATTCTTTTTATTCTGTGCAAAAGACCTCAGTCAAAAATAATATGAAAAGATCTCTTTTTCATACAGAGAAGAGTGCTTGAACATGTCAGAATCTAATCTAATAAAAGAGTAATATTAAAATTGACAGTTTCTATGGGATGCCTAAGCCATGCCCACTAGCCAATCAGAGCAGCTGTATGCAAATTAACCCAGCCAAGATGAAGGCTGGCAGTCACGGAGCTGGAGTAAATAGCAGGTTTCTGTTGCACCAGGAGTAAACTGTCTGCCACCTGGGCATCTCCCAGCTCCAGGCAACATTGTTGCAACATAGTTGCAATTATAGAAGCCTCAGAGATGAAGCAAACAGGAGGCTTCTGTTGCACCAGCGATGGAGAAAACTCTGCCTAGGCCAACTGGACATGTCTACTAAGGCAACATTCTTTCAATTATAGAAGCCACGGAACTGAAGCCAACAGGAGGCTTCCTTACCTGCCTAGGTCTCAGCTTAAAGGAATAGTGTATCAATTATGGAAGATAAATAAACCCCAGTAACCTGCTTTCAGCCAGCCTTGCTGGGACGTTGAGTCAATGGGAGCTGTGGGCAGCCTGAAAGCCTGAAAATGGCCCTCAGGCCTGCACCCAGGCTGGCCACACCCCGATGGGGTGAGGGACCCCACAGGAGGGCTTGGCCAGCCTGCAAACAGCCATCAGCCCCTCACCCAGGCTGGCCAGGTACCCCAGTAGGGACCCAAAACCTGAAGGGACTGTGGGCAGCCTGAAAACATGCCTCAGGTCCTCACCCAGGCTGTCCAGGCACCCCAGTAGAGACCCAAAACCTGAAGAGTCTGTGAGAAGCCTGAAAACGGCCCTTAGCCCATCACCCAGGCCAGCCACACCCTAATGGGGTGAGGGTTCACACTGGGGGACTTGGCCAGCCTGCAAACAGCCATCAGCCCCTCACCCAGGCTGACCAGGCATGCCAGGAGGTGGACATCCCCAGAGGGTCCCAGACTGGGAGAGGGCACAGGCCAGGCTGAGGGACCTCCCGAGTGCACAAATTTTTGTGTACTGGGCCCCTAGTTAATTATAAAACTAAGTCAACAAAAAGAAACAAGTAACGCATAAAAGCATGTGGCATAATGTTGGTACATAAAAGTATTTTTAATACAGTACATTTGCTAAAACTGAGAACACAGAGCTCTGGACATCACATATAAATCATAAATCCAATCATGGTCTTATCAATTTATCCTTCATATAGCAATTTGATTTCTTCCCTTTCTTCCTTAATTTTAAATCTGTCATTTGATACATACCTTTTTCCTTCTCAAGATAACAGCTTTTTTTTTTTAACCAAAAAAATCTGCTCCTAGTAACATATTCAAAGAAATATGTCACACAAGTAAGCAAATAATTGGGTACAAAAATGTGAACTGTAATGGGGGAAAGTGGGAAATCTAAGTAATCTTTAATGTGTCAAAGAGCCTAATTATATGCTACCTTGAAGAAGACTTGTATTAAAAAGTTAATAATAAATTTGCTTTATTAAAGAAATTGTAGAAGTAGATGAATACTATGATGATGAATATGTTTTAAAATATGTCTCTATGTGTACACATATAAGTCAGTTATGTTTACAGAGAGAAATTGGCATTGAGAGAAGACTATCATTTTTCTATTTTTACATATTTGCCTTGTTTCAATATTTTATTTTACATATACTATCCTATATAATAAAAGCATAATATGTAAATTGACCAAACGGTGGAATGACTGGTTGGCGAGCAGGCAGCACCAAGCCAGCCAAGGCGCATGCTAGGGAGCAAAGGGAGAGGACAGCAGTTGGGGGGATGAGGGGGGCAGTGGCAACAAGTGGAAGGGTGATCTGGGGGGGATGGGTAGGGCCAGCTGTTCGCCCAGATTGACTAGCCTGGTCGCCTCTCCCAGAGGGAGACCACTGGTAGCGGTGGGGCGATGGGGGGCAGGGCCGGCCACTTGCCACTGGCATCTCCCCTGATCACCCCTCTCTTCAAGTCATCAGTCAGACATCCCCTGAGGGCTCCTGGACTGCAAGAGGAAGTAGGCCGGGCTGAGAGACCATCCCCCCGCCCCAACCCCGAGTGCATGAATTTTCATGCACCAGGCCTCTAATTCTTTTTATAATAACAAAAGACCAACAAAGCTACTTAGAAATTTTAAAAATCATACCCTGTTTAATGCTGATCATTTCATTTAACTGTACTTTTATATCTTTATCTTATCAGTAATGATACCATTCTCAAGGTGTCAGAAATTACTAATGCACTTTTATTCTTAATTTGTTTTCACTTCCTGTCTAGTCTGGCAAGCTCTTCCATGAAACACGACTCAATAACCAACGCCATGAGATCACAAGCCCAGGAGGTGGACAAGAGAGCCAGCAGCCGAACGTACCAAGTGCTTCACTCCACTGCATTAAACAATCTTCAGTAGGACATCTTTCCCTAGCTATCATGGCTTTATCACACTGGAAATTCCAGAAAGAAAAATTACCTATTTTCAACATACTTTAGTCTCCCTTTTTTTTTTTTTTTGAAATGAAATATATTGTTGCATTAGAAAAACTTATTACAATTCAATTCAACTTGTATGCTGTATTTAAAAACAGCTCCACAAACTTTATTCAAGCAAGTTTCTTCATTTTATGACATGACCAATACTTCAGAGGAGAAATAATAAGCTAGTATACATTATTTGCTGTACCTATCCCATAGAATTATTCAATAATTATCTACTAAGGTTGATTTTATGTTTACTAATGCAAAATGCTTTAAAAAAACTTGGTTTGAAATATTAGAACAGATTATTATTAGAAAAAATTCCAACCAACCTGTTAATCTTTGTATTTCTTCACCCATATATTTTAGCCTCAAACTACCAGGGTTAGACACAAATAGGTAATTTAGTTCTAAAGTGTTTAAGGGAATTAATACCCTAATATTAACAAGGGCAGTACCATCCAAGGGCCCTTCTAAAAATGATTTTAAAATTGCAAGTAGAATAGACAACCAATTACATGGTAGAAAACTTTAGCCCTTTTGCATTTGTATGTAAAGCTAGACTTTGTTATTTGATATTATTGTCCAAGTATCAGAAGTCATTTGAAATCAAGCCACTCCTGGGAACATGATTAAGAGGGAGAATTCTGACCTCTTTAGTCTGATGTAAGATATGGCATATCTTTGAAAACCCATTTGATGGATTAACAGCAACTATAATCTATGTGGTAATTCAGGATTACCTTTCAACTCTAACAAGTGGGGCAATTGAAATCTCTTAGAGGAAAATATTATGAATTCAGGTCCCCAGTAAAATATTGCCTTAATTCATGTTTGTAGCTTTATTTTTAAACGAGAGAGTCCTCATTTTATTCTTATTACTGCATTCTTTTATTATTGTTTTATCATGTAGGAGTAAGACAATAGTGTTTCCCTTTGGCATTATTTTTATTCTTTCCTTTTGGGGTGATAAAACATTCTAAAATTCAAGAGGAAAGAAAACACCTGGAGACTAGTAGGAAAGGTGACGACTAGTGAGGAGCTGACCCAGCTCCCAGGGGCAGCAGTCCAGCGGGGGCTGAGAGGAGAGGGAGTGCTGAGCTATAGGAAGGTCTGTTTCCCCAGAAGAGAGAGGCTAGAACCCAGGCTGGGCTGCACAGCCTGAGCATCAGAGCTGAGACCCATAACCCAAGTAACATCCAGCCTGGAAAGGGGGCAGGGCTGCTGGCCATGGTGGAGTCTGGAGCCAGTAGACTGGAGCTGGTAGGAGAGAAAGCCACAGTTTCTTTGGGTATTTTGTTTTGTTTTGTTTTTAAACTCAGAGCACAGGAATTTTCATTTGCAGCTACTCACCCGAGGATTTGGTACAGGGAGGGAAATGCCATCTCGAGGTGACTAAGGCGAAGGCTGGTTGTTCAGTAGTTCTACCGTAGAAGTCCCTTAGGCATATATATATGCACCAAGGCAGCCCTACCTAAAGTTTTATGTTGCTTGCATAGCAATTCTGTACAGGAAAATCCATGCTACTAAATTAATGAACAATGGCTCCATGCAGCAGTTTCCCCTTCTAATTAGGGTAGTGGGGAAATCCTGCTATACACTGGATTAAATGGTTGGACAGAGCTACAGGATACTGCAAAATTGTAATATTGCAGTTGCCTGAGAGGTCAGTAATTAAGTGGTAGCAAAAGAGCAGCCTTTCCAGTCCTAAGCACATGACATTAGACAATTTGAAAGCCATCTTGGAACTTTCATCTTGGGAGAGTTTACAGTCTTCTAAACTGTAAGAGATCCCTCAGCCTCATAGTGCAAGCCAAACCTGATGTTTCCATCTGAAATGAATAAGCACAGAGAGGGGAAAGGAAGCATTTCCACGGAATCTAAGCCAGGATAACCTCCCGAGTTCAAATAGAAAGTCACCAGTCTATATTTTTTGAAAACGTAAAACAGAGTCTGTGATGCATTTTTGTATTTAACAATGTACATGATTTTAAAATTGCCTGACATACCCTTTCCCCAAAATAAGCATCTGGCCACCACCTAGCACTCCTCATGCAGGTTCCTCCAATCAGAGTCACCCACTTTCAGATCCATGTTAACTTGGGTTCCCAGTAAGGTACTTGGGGAGGAACTGGCCACATGCATGGGGAGCTCTCCAGAGCTAAGAAATGCCTGCTTGGATATGTGGATATTGAGACTGAAATGGCTCTGCTGATATCCCTGAATTCCCCTGAGAAACAGAACTTAGCAGCTCACTTAGCAGCTCACTCATTCTCATCTCAGCATAACAATAAGTTCAGCTCTTGGTAGAACATTATTCATGTGCATTCATGTATAGAGTAGAATATATATATATATATATATATATATAAACTAGGGGGCTGGTGCACAAAATTCGTGCCCAGTCTGCCCCCTCTCACATATTGGGAGCCCTCAGGGGGTGTCCTACTGACTGCTTAGGCCCACTTCCTGATCCCCTTGAGGGCCTAAGCCCCAGTCTGGCCTCCTTTTGTGGGAGGTGACCAGGCTAATCAGGGAAAGCCACCAGCCCCATCACCCCGCTGCTGCAGCCACTGCCAGTCACCACAGCCACCAAGGTGTTTTCATCAATCCGGACTCCAGTCCCTTCACCATGAAGAAATGACAACTTTTTAGGCATTTTCAATATGTGTCTTTCATAGGATATGACATTTCTTTCTTTCTTTTTTATCCTCACCTGAGGATATGTTTCCATTGATTTTTAGAGAATGTGGACAAGAAGGGAGAAGCATCAAAGTGAGAGGAACACTTTGATTGGTTGCCTCCTGCATGAGCCCTGACCTGGGCCCTGGCAGGGAAGAGACTGCAATCCAGGTACATGCCCTTGGTCAGGATTGAACCCAGACCCTGGAGTCAGCAGGCTGAGGCATTATGCACTGAGCCAAACTGGATAGGGCAAGATATGACATTTCCTAGCCCTCTAGCAGTGGACCTTCATTTTTTTTTTCTCCAGGAGTGTGGTAGAAAAACCCTAGATCACCTTCAGGAATTCTTATTAGCCAAGTTACTAACAATATTACCAGTGGCATACTGGGAGCTTAGACAATGAGTGGTCAGAAAAGGTGTTTCCTCTGTAGTTCACACCAATCACCAGCTCCACCCCTGCCTCTCCAATCCCAGCTCCACCCCTGCCCAGGCCTGTAACCTCTGGCTGAGGATTCAAGCCTGGGCAGGGGACCCCAACTCCCTTCAATCGCTGGCTTCACAGAGCCCAGGCCACTGTGATCACTGGCTCTGATTCTGCCCCCTGCCATCCCGGCTCTGCCCTTGCCCCAATTGCAGCCTCTGGCCAAGGTTGCAGGCCTAGGAAGGGGACCCCCAGACTTCTGATTTTCTGACTCCACTGGTGCCCAGACCCCTCTGATCGCTGGCTCTGAGGAGCCCAGGTCCCTGCAATCTCTGGCCTTGCCCCTGTCTAGGCCTGAGGCCTCTGGCCCAGGCCTTATGCCTAGGTAGGGCACCCTCATACCCCTCCAATCACCAGCTCTGCCCCTGACCCCTCCGATCACGGGCTCCACCCTTGCCCATGCCTGAGGCCTCTGGCAAAGTCTGGCCTGAGCAGAGCACCCCCAGCCCCCTCTGATCACCTGTTCTGCCCCTCAGGCCCCCCGCTTCCCCTGTCACCTGCCTGACTAACAGGCCTGACCACTTCAGTGGCAGGGCTGAGCCGGACTGGGCACCACCATCTTGTGGCTATGGATGCCTCCATCTTGTGTCCATGGGTGTGGCCATCTCATGGCAATGGGTGCCGCCATCTTGTGGCCATGGGGGCGGCCATCTTTGTCACAGAGTGATGCCTAATTTGCATATTACTCTTTTATTAGATAGGATGGATATATATATATATATATATATATATATATATATATATATATATATATAATGTGCAAATAGACCAAACAGCAGAACAACCAAACAACCAGTCACTATGACATGCACTGACCACCAGGGGCACCTGCAGAACATGGTGGCCATCAACAGCAAGTGGCATAGCATGGAAATCATGGAACACGGTGGGTGTTGGCCACAACAGGATTGTGGAGCAGGTAAGTGGGGGAGCCAGACCAAAGTGGGGTGCCAGTAGCTGTCATCAGGGCAAGCCTCTGGTGGTTACTGAAAATTCTTTGCTCCCACACACCACAGTCCTGCCCAGCACTTGCACCTATTGCTGGTGCTGGCCTCACTCACACCTGCTGCTAGCGCTGCAGCTGCCTCTGGCACCTGTGACTGGTGCCTGGCTCTGGCCTCAATGGCTTGGTACCATTAGTGGGTGCAAGCAGTGGCTGCTGGCCCCAATTGCCCATGAGGGCTTGTCCACCTCCTCTTGTTCCTGAGGGGCAATCAGGGCCACTGCCACCCACAGCTGGCACTGGAGCCACCACTCACACTCGCTGCTGGTGCCCAGTGCCAGTCCCAATAGCTCAATGCCATCAATGGGTGTGAGTGGTAGCTACTGGCCCTGATTGCCCCTGAGGGTTTCTCTATCTTCTCCTGCTCCTAAGGGGTGATCAGGGCAGCAGCCACTGCTCACACCCACTGACAATGCCTGACCCACTTGCACCCACTGCTGCTGCTGGCCCCAATTGCTCTGTGCCATCAGCGGGTGCAAGTTAGGCCAGTGCTGTCAACACATGGGATCAGTGGTGGTGGGAGCAGGGCTGCTGGCAGAGAGGGGACTGGGATCTATGGTGGAAGGGGACAGACAGGTGGGCACATTAAGGATGGGCCGGGGGGCCCCCTGTGCCCACCGTAGCCTTGTCACTCATAATTCCTTTCAAGGTGCACAAATTCATGTCCTGGGTCCCTAGTCTATTTCATAATGGGATAGATGCATGTTTACAAAATAGTCACACCTTAAAATGTCTTAAGTTGGGAGGTTATGCGGGTTTTTCTTTCTATTTAATGCAGTCAGTTATTGACTTCTTTACCATTCTGTGAAGACATGGAGTCCACTGCAAAGTTTCATTAGAAAATGGAACATATTCTGTGCAGTGAGAACCCAGCTGGTCCTTTGTAGTCCATGGTAATGGCAGACACTGACTGATCAGCTTGTGTTAAGAGCATTCCACAAATTATTTGCCATTTTCCATGTGAGGCCACTGAGGCTGGGGTGTATAACATGCCAATGCCTTCATGCCTAGAAGGGGGCAGTGGGACTGCCCTTATTTATCACACAGGGAGGCATTTTTTGGACCAGAGATGCAAGAATGGCAGCAAGTGCACCAGCCTCAGCTTCTGCTCCCTTCCCCGGGTCATCGATCCAGTTCTGTACATTTCCATGGCTCTCAGGCAATCCCTGTGGCATAATCCTTACTATGTTCCACTGTGAATATACTCACACAACAAGTACTTATTGAGCAACTAGTGGCCAGTGCATGAAATTCGTGCACATTAAAAGGGAATTAATTAGAGGAAATATTTTAATATTGCTATTTGCCTTTTCTCTATAATAGAAGTGTCAGAAATGAAAGAAAATTAGTAAAATGTATATGAAAATCTCCTTCCTGTCAGAGTCTGGGACATGCTGTGGGACCTAGAGTCAAGTCCCCACCTGCATGTACTTCAAAAATACAGGAGACCTAGACCCAGTCAGCCCCACCCCCATTGGGTGAGCCCCAGACCCAGCCATCCCCTTCTCTGGGCTGGGGGTGCAGCCTCAGGTCCCCCAGCCGGCCCCAGGTGCAGCCTTAGGTCCTGTCAAGCCTTGTGGGGTGGGGACATGACCTGAGGTCCCTTGCCCTGACCAGGTGGCATGCAACCTTAGGTCCCTGCTGTTCAGTCATGACATTATGGTGCTCTGTCTAATTTGCATATTCCTCTATTATATAGGTAGATTGTTAAGTGCCAGGCACAAGCAGTAATAAGACAGATAAAAGTATCCTTGTCGGCCCTGCCATCAGACTGTAAGCCATGTACAAACAGGGACATACTTGTCTGTCACTCTTGAAGGGATGAGATACAGTGAGAGGACGCGGGGTGAAGCATCGAGTGACACAGGCAGTGGGACACAGGGAGCACAGCAGTGGTGTGCCAGGACCTGGGGGAGCACTGATGGGGAAGGAAAACCAGTTGAGACCAAAAAGCATTTTGTTTACTCAAACGTAAGTAGAAGCTAATTGCTCTTCCACCTGAGTGTAACTGTTGTGGCCTTGAGGCTGAAAGGTGTTTATTTCAAATGAGAGTTATTATGGGGAAGGAGGGTCATGTGTAAGACTCTGAGTTAATGAAGCTGAGATGGTAATTATCGTCAGGAGAAACCCCCCTGGGTCATGTTTCCCGGGTGATGGCTGCTGTGCTCCTTGTCAGACCCTCGTTTTTCTCAGGACGTGCTGATGGTGATCACAGGGTGGGGAGTGCATCATAGAAACAGCGTGGGGCAGGAAATCCCTGGGCTCACCGTGCAGTGCAGACAGCAAGGTACACTTCTGGAAAGTGGGGTTCGTCTGGGTCCCCAGACGCCCCACCTACTGAGCATGCCCAGGGGACACCTGCTATGTCAATTAGCTATTTTCAAAGCCCTCGAATCCATCTGATAGTTCTCCACCATTACCTCTGAGAAAAACTCTCCCAAACTTAACACTTAAACTATGGAAAAGTGCTTTGGCATTACAACTCTCTGAAGGTGTAGGGTATGTGAATGTGTTTGCACATTACTTACACATGTCCCATGGTAATGATAGCGTCATTTCTGTTAAACATCAAGCTTCTATTATAGTTTAAACTAAAATGTAAGAGTACAGGCTTCGTTGTTCCAAATCCCAGCTCTGCGGCTTATAGGCTGTGAGATCTTGGGGAATTTGCCTCACCTCTCTGAGCCAAAATTGGGTCTCTGAATGGTTTGTCTCAAATAAGGAAAGGTTCTAGTGGGATGGTATCCACAAATTACCTGAAAGATAGGGAAAATGTATAGCTATCGATGGACATTACTTTGAATAAAGCACTTTTGATGTTTCTCTTGAAAGTATTTTTTTTCTTTGATTACAAAATCTTCATTATTAACTGGTACACCTAATAAATGCTCAGTAAATGTTACCTCTTAGTACTGTTGTACTATTACTATCGGCATCATCGTCACCATCGTCATCATCATCATCATCATTATCTGATCACCTGCTGGAGGGCAGGGACCATGGCTGATAGATTTTTTCCTCAGCCCAGATCTTTGGGAGCTAACTATAGCTTAGTATTTGTGGATGGTTGTCATGGAAATTTGGGGTTGAAATCTTTACAGAATAAAGACATTCAACCAGGGAAGGAAGGCCCTGATATCAACTAATAAGGCATTAAATCAGTGGTTCTTTCTCAACCATCTGGCTCTTTAAATACAGTTCCTCATGTTGTGACCCAACCATAAAATTATTTTGTTGCTACTTCATAACTGTAATGTTGCTACTGTTATGAATCATAATGTAAATATCATATATGCAGGATGATCTTAGGCAACCCCTGTGAAAGGGTCATTTGACCACCAAAAGGGTCGCAAAAAACAGGTTGAGAACCGCTGCATTAAACCCATAGCATGAAGGTCTCCAAGTGCCAGAGCTAAGATAAAAGGCTTTTCCAGTCTGAGTGCACAAGCTTGAACAGCACCAAGCAAAGGAATTTCAGTGTAAAATTATCTATGAATGGTACTCCTGGAATTAATAAAATTTTTTTAAATGGCAATACCACTTAAAAGAAACTTGAGCCTGCTTCCATTTGAACTAAGATTAAGATCCAGCAATCCCATCTCAAGAAGGTCAGAAAGGAGAGAATCTGTAAGCAGCAGAGTTTAGAACCTCAGAGCTATATCAAGTGTGTGCAGGAGTGTCCAAGGAGCTGTAAAAACTTTGGAAAGCAGCCAATCAGATCACTGGTGCTTGAAGACAAGGGGCCAGATACTTCTTGCCTGAGGCCAAGACATTGAATGGCCTCTGAGAGGTTCACGGCCCATTTCCACTGATGGGAGGCCTTGCACACTCTGCTGAAGGAGTAATTCTTTGGGACTACCCATAGTTATTCTACAAGACGACTCCTCATTAACCTGAGAAAAATGACCTGTGAGAGCTAAAGCAACTCCAATTATGACTGAGAAACAGAGCCCATGTTTAATTTCCTTTTTCTACCTTTTTATCTCTGATGTTTCACATCACCCTACAGGCTAATAGCTGGGGAAGTATAAAACTAACATTTACTGAGTACCTGTGTTGTGCCAGGCATACCACTATAGGATCAATAATCCTATCCTTGTTTTAAAGATGAGAATACTAAGGCTCATAGGGTTAAATAACTTGCCCAGTATCACATAGCTAGTAACTGGCAGATCCAGGATGAGACTTAATCTCTCTCTCTTTTCTCCTTCCATGAGAACTGGTACATGTTTATTCTATATTATAACCTCAATACCTAACACCTTCTAAGCTTCTTCAATGAGTATTTTTAAGACACCTTTCTCTCTCTCCTGTAACAAGACCTGAAATGAGAAAAATGAGTCTGTTGTGAAATGAGAAAGATGAGGTCTGTTTCTCTTATTTATTATTATTCACTCTTTCAACAAATTGTTATAAGAGTTGACTGTGGTCCAAGCACTGGAGGTATATCAGTGAATAAAACAAAGATCCCTGCCCTTGTGTATCTTATATTCTAAAGGAGGAGGGAGAAAATAAGTACTAATGTCAATAAATAAACAACTTACTTAGAATATTCAAGATTCATTGACTCAGAGGAGATAAATGATGTAAGAACACACAAACACAGCAAAGTTGGAAATCATGACTGGACAGAATTAGAATTTTGATACACATAATGCTTTTTTAAAGATTAAACTGATGTACTTTTCATTCACCTTATATCATGATACCCTAGGGTCTCCTTACCCTAATGGACTTCAGTGACTCAGAGAAAGAGCAGGCATCATCAAGGGGGATAAAATCTAGCCTTTATGTTGACTATCAAATTAGAATAATTGTGAGTCCATAACAATATTTTTGACAGTTGGGCCTTGTCAAAAGAGAAAAGCAAAATCTCAATACTCCCTTTCCTGTCTCAAGAGACAAGTTTAGTGTCTGTACTCATGAGGCTTTTCTATACCCCATGGGTAGAGAAAACTCAGGATAGAGCATATTGTAAGTTATCATCTAAGGTAAGGTGACCAGATTTTAACATTGGTAAAGTGGGACACCATTGACCACTTGGCTGCCAAAAACCGTATATTCCCTTCCCGTTCTCCCTCCATTCCCTAGCTTGTTGTGCATTCTTTCCAAAAATCGGGACTTTTTTTAAATGCTGCAGGACGTGGGACAAGTTGTTAAAAATCGGGACTGTCCCGCCAAAAGCAGGACATCTGGTCACCTTAAGCTAAGGGAAAAATAGAGAACGCTTCCAGAGAGGTCAGAACTAGGGTCCTTATTTTTCATGACCACTATCACTCTTGGGACAATATCACCACTATCAGTCCTTAAGGGGATAATAAAAACAAAAGATCTGCAGATGTGAGGTTCCATGAGCAACTTTCACTCTGTAACTTGGGAAAATAATACTAGCCATGTGCATCCTCAGATATGGGGTAGCTGCCACAGAATATAAATGGAAGTCAGTCAGAAAGTGACTCCATCAGATGCCCCGGTCTCCCAGACCCCACCGTGGAGCTTCATGGAATGCTCATGACATGGAACAGTCTGCCAAGTATCCCAAGAAATGCAAATGGAGATTTAAGAGCCAGCAAGCACCTTGGGTCTTCCAGGGTGTTTTCCAGTTTGTCTGACAGTTGAAATGATGGGGGTGAGCATCGGTTTAATATGATCATAGCTGAGCCCCCAAAGGATTTTCTAAGCAGTAGAAAACAAGCAAGACCAAGTTATAGGGTGAGAAAGGGGAAGTGGAACGGAGAGCCCCTGGAGCCCACTGTGTGGCGAGAACAGTCTCTCCAAGTGTGACTGTGAGAGACATAAAGAAGATATTCAGTCCCAGACAGGACACAAATGACCTCAGTGAAGCCCAATAAGAACCCGGGTGTCAGTCCCTCTCTCCTTCCTCCATCACCATGAATACACAGAAATGATTTACTATACCTAACAACGTCTTGGACTTGGAGGAAGGACAGCAAAAACTTTTGAGAGGAAATAAATTTACATAAAAGTGAATGTCAACCATTCGTTTATGAATATTTATCCCAAAGGAGTGAGCCAATCTGAGAACAACTATTTAAAACTAGCAGTAAGTGAAAGACTAAAAGTAAGTTATTCCCAGCCAACCTGCTCAGCTAGAGATAATAAATCGGGTTGCAGCTCATAAATGGTGATCGCTGGGTCCAGGGGCTGCTACCCCAGCTGTCAGGACTCATCCTGTCTTGTTCTGTTTGCGGCTCCAGTCGCGTGGTTGTTATTCTGGTAGGCGTCCAGGTACTCAGTTTCTGCCTGACTTCTGTGAGTTGCGTGTGAGGAGGAAGTACTCTTTTGCCTGTGGATGCACCCATAAACTCTCTGAGGGAAACTACTCAGAAGCCCCATGAAAGATTTACTTGAAATATGAGCAGAACTTGGCTCTATCATTGTCTTTACTTGCCCATTTCTCACAAGAGCTTTCTCATCAGTCTGAAACGCTTCTTTGAATGAGTTAAAATCTGTCTTCATGTAGGTCTCTATTCTTTGCAGCATCTCTCTACACACATGCAGACCTCTTTCCAAACATGCACTGGACTCCATCTGCTCAGAGCCTCCTCTCTGAGCACCTCCTGGGCCTCTAGACTTTTTCTGACTTTTTCTCAGTAACAAGTTACTGTTGACTAAGCTATTTTCCTCTTCATGTGTATTTCATTTTAGTAAGTTTTATTCCAAATCTTGAGTCAGCAATTTAATCAGTGATGAAATCTTTACCCACCAGCAAATAGTTCTGTCTTTCATTCATTTGCCAATGCCTTCACGTCAAAGAGCAACATTGTGTGTCTGAGGCAGCTCTGGCCTCAGAGCTGCTTTTTTCTTTCTCATTATGTTCATTCATTCACTCATTTGTAATAGTTTATAAAAACTAACAATTATTTAATTCACTAAGGGCCCCATGCACGAAATGTGTGCACTTGGGGGAGGGAGTTCCTCAGTACAGCCTGCCGCCTCTCATATATTGGGAGCACTCAGGGGGTGTCCTATTGACAGCTTAGGCCCGCTCCCTGCTCCCCTTGGGGAGCAGGCCTAAGCTGAAGTCTGGCCTCCCTTTGTGGGAGGTGACCAGGCTAATCAGGGGAAGCCACCAGCCCCATCATCCTGCTGCTGTAGCCACTGCCAATCACCGCAGCCACCAAGGTGTTTTCATCAACACAGACTCATACCTTCACCATAAAAAAAATGACAGCTTTCTTTAGGCATTTTCAAGATGTGTCTTTCATAGGATATGACATTTCTTTCTTTCTTTTTTATCCTCACCTGAGGATATGTTTCCATTGATTTTTAGAGAATGTGGACAAGAAGGGAGAAACATCAAAGTGAGAGGAACACTTTGATTGGTTGCCTCCTGCATATGCCCTGACCTGGGCCCTGGCCAGGGAGGAACCTGTAATCTAGGTGCATGCCCTTGGTCAGAACTGAACCCAGACCCTGCAGTCAGCAGGCTGAGGCATTATGCACTGAACCAAACCGGCTAGGGCAAGATATGACATTTCCTAGCCCTCCAGCAGTGGACCTTCATTTTTTTTTCTCCAGGAGTGTGGTGGGAAAACCCTAGATCACCTTCAGGGATTCTTATTACCCATGTTATTGAGAATATTACCAGTGGCATACAGGAAGCTTAGCCAATAAGCAGTCAGAAAATGTGTTTCCTCTGTAGTTCACTCTGATCACCAGCTCCACATCTGCCCCTCCAATCCCAGCTCCACCCCTGCCGAGGCCTGTAACCTCTGGCTGAGGATGCAGGCCTGGGCAGAGGACCCCCAGACCCTTGTGATCACTGGCTCTGCCCCTGCTCAGGCCTCTGTGATCACTGGCTCTGATCCTACCCCCTGTCATCCCAGCTCTGCCCTTGCCCCACTGGTAGTCTCTGGCCAAAGCTATAGGCCTGAGCAGAGGACCCCAGACCCCTGCATTGCCAGCTCCGCCCATGCCCAAATGTCTGCGATCACAGGCTTTACCTCTTCCCCACTGTAGCCTGTGGCCAAGGCTACAGGCCTGCGTAGGAGACTCTCAGGCCCCTGCCATTGCCAGCTCCTCCCTTGAGCCTCTGGCCAAGGCTATAGGCCTGGGCAGGGGGCCCCCAGGCCCCTCAGATCACCAGCTCTGCCCCTGCCCAGGCCCTGAGGTCGCCAGGTCCTGAGGTTGCAGGCTCCACCCCTGCTCCACTGCAGCCTCTGGCCAAGGCTACAGACCTGGGAAGGGAACCCACAGAACCCTTCTTTGCCAGCTCCACCAGTGCCCAGACCCCTGTGATCACAGGCTCCACACCTGCCCCTCTGATGGCTGGCTCTGCAGAGCCCAGGCCCCTGCGATCTTCTGCCTTGCCCTTGCCCAGGCCTGAGGCCTCCGGCCCAGGCCTTACACCTGGGAAGGCCACCCTTATACCCTTCCAATTACTGGCTCTGCCCTTGCCCATGCCTGAGGCCTCTGGTGAAGACCTCTGGTCTGGGCAGGGGACTTCCAACCCCCTCTGATCACCTGTTCTGCCCCTCAGGCCCCCCACCTCCCCAGCCACCTGTCTGGCTAACAGGCCTGACCACTTCGGTGGCAGGGCTGAGCCGGAATGAGCGCCGCCACCTTGTGGACATTGGGGTGGCCATCTTTGTGATGGAATGATGCATAATTTGAATATTACTCTTTTATGAGATAGGATTGTTTTCTTCTTGATATTTTATTATTACTTAAATTAAAAGTAATCTCTGCAAAGACAGATGCCATGTCTACCTGTTTCATCATTTCATCCCAAGTGACTGCTCAGTCCAAGGAACAAAGCATCTGGGAGACGGAGAAATCTTGGAAGGTTTCAAATCAGATACTAATAATTACATTAAATCTTATGGCTTAGAGCACTGAAGAAATGAGAATGGACACAAAGTCAGCCAGCTTTTTCAGATTCCAAAAAGCAAGCTTTTCAATCAAAAGGTGTTAAAATATACCATATGTTCTCAGGTAGCCATAAGGGCATATTTCTTTATTAGACTATTTTTTTCAGATAACCTTACAAACTATTTAAAATGCCCAATTATCAATGTTCCATTATCCTTAGAGAGAACCTGTGGTTGTCCCAGTGATCATAGGGAAGGTTTCAGAAAACATTAACTTTGATTGTTATTTAAGAGGGGAACTTTCTCAGCTAAGATTGTCCAGCTGATTAGAATAACATTAGAGAACCAAAAAATTATTCTTTATATTAAAAAACTATTCTGAAATAGATGCTTTTTGGCAGGCTTGCTTTCTAGACACTTCAGTAGCTGGACAATTGATATTCAATTCAGATTAGATTGTTTAGAAAAACAGTAATTTCCCCCCATATGTTGAAACACATGTATTTTGCTTATTTTTCAGTTAGAAGTCTTTCTAAAGAAGACATATTTGGGCTCTGAGAAGCAAAGGTCTTGCTGACATTGATTTTCAGTAGCACCACCACTGACGTTCCAGGAATCTATGACCTGTGCTAGGTAGATTAATTGATCTGCTCATCCAACACTTGGTGCCTGATATTAGCCAGATGCCATAGAAACAGTAGTGAAGAGCAGATGTAATTTTTGCCCTCTGAGGTCGTAGTCACAAAGAAAAGCTGACATTGAACAAGTGAGCTGAGCATTAAAAGTAGAAGTGCATAGGACAACGAGAGCACTTGCAGAAGGCCCGTCCAGACCCTGGGTCACAGCTGGAAGGGAACAGTACAGGCCACAAAACATGGCCAATAGATGCCTTTGCCTGTCTTTAAAGTTACATTTCTAACTTCAGTGATTTAAATCTTAGTGTAATCTTAAGATTCCAAAATGTAAGGCAAAAATGAATTGTCAATATTCTGGCTGTGATATTAACTATTGTTCTTTTGGTGTTTTGTTTTGTTTTTTTAAGGAATCGCATGTCTGATTGAGACAAGATTTTATTTTATTGAGTAAATGTTGGGCTTTTTTTTTTTTTTAGTTTAGTTTCTCTCTTTTTTAAAAAAAAATCATTTCAGAGAGGTAGGGAGAGAGAGAGAGAGAGAGGCAGAAACATCAATGATGAGAGAGAATCATTGATTGGTTGCCTCCTCATGCCCCCTACTGGGGATTGAGCCTGCAACCTGAGCATGTGCCCTTGACCAGAATCAAGCCTGGGACCCTTCAGTCTGCAGGCTAACGCTCTATCCACTGAACCAAACCAGCTAGGGCTTAACTATAGTTTTTCAAGGTGTTACCATTGGAGGAAACTGGGTAAAGGGTACACAGTTTCTCCTTGTATCTGAATCTATAAAAATTTCAAAGTACTTAATTTTTAAACAATGAAGCTTATATCATGCATAGATTTGTCTGTTTACTGGGTTGGAGAGAAGCCTCTTGAGTTGTCATCAACCAATGACAATTCAACCATCACACTCCAGACCACTCAAATTCTCAGCTCCTGTGATATCTGGCTTCTGGCTCATATGAATTGCTCTTCAGAGCTTTCATGGTTAAATGAATGAGGCGATTCTCAGTGAGCAGATGGACTCAGACTGCTAACCTCAATTGTAAAGTCTTGGTCATCACAATGAAACATTCACTTAGTGTTTAAGAGGGGCTCTCCTGAGGTCAGCCAGATAATTTCATTTTTAGAGATCATACATATAGTAGCTTCTGTGAGTCATGAACATGTTTTTAACTAGAAATTGTAATTCAAGCCAGGATTGTTTATATTTCTCTCTTTAATATTTTATCCTTTATTCCTAACAAGACCCAGGCTAGACATGGAGGGCCATGTAAATACAGCTGGCTGAATCACTAAAAGGGTTCTCTCTGAGCACCTCAAAGACTGCACCAGGATTCTCCATTTAGCATTTCCATTTAAGCAAGTGAGGGTTAGGACTGCACGTACTTCCACACAGGATTGTGTGGACTCTGGGAATTCATGGCTTGGTTTCCCAGAGAGTGTAATTAATAACCCATATTCATTCAACCTCTAATCTAAATAAATTTTAGGACCTGCCTTTTCTCCTGTGCTCTCCATGACTTACACTGTAGCCAGATGAATACATGTTTTCTCCTTCTCCAAAATGGGCCAAGCCTCTGAA
>PVJC01019467.1:0-30198 GCA_004026665.1 Murina feae
TCCCGGCAGCATCTGACAGGCTGTCAACATTTGAGAGAATTACAGAGGGTGAGGCAAGCATGTGATGTAATTACCACTCATGGCAGTAAATGACTAGCATCTGTTTATGGTAAATCCAAATTTAAGAAATCTTCCTTTAGCAAAGTTTCTTTCTTGTTTGGTGGTAGTTGTAACAGTTGTCAAGATGAATTTATCTGTTCAGCTGTGGAAAGTGGGATTCTGTTTCTATTGGAAAGTTTGCAGTGTTAGGAGAGGTGGGTCTTTTCTCTGCTGGGTTTTAGACATCTGGAGGTATAGGCTTTTTTCTTCTGGATTATTTGTAACATTAAATTAAAAGCATAAGCAAGGACAGAGTTCACTCTCTCTCCTTACATTTTAGAAACTGACAGAATGTATGAAACAGACATTGAAGCTGGGGTCAGTTTTAAGGAAAGGAAGCTTAAAACAATTTTCTCTGTGTTTTCATTTGATTAGTAATTTTCCGTGGTATACCTAAAATATGCATTAGCTTGCATATTTATCATTTTAGTTATGATGGCGTGATTGCCTAAAAATTGCAAAAATTTGAACCTATGGGATTCATTCTAATTCTTCCATTTATGAACATTTCTTTCACACCAGTCTTTGCACTAGGTGATGGGTTTGTGCTCTTGAAGTGCTTATGTCCACTTTCCTTGGGGGTGGGGCCTATGTGAAGATATCCAGCTTTCAGATCAGGGGAAGCTTCCAGAAGGAAGTTCAAGCAAGCTGGGACCTGAAGGAGGAATGAATATAGATAACAAGAGTAGGGAGAGAGGAGGACCATAGGAGAGTTCCTAAACAGAAAGGTTAGCATGTTCGGGGCATCACCTGTTCAAGAATTGAAGTTAAGTTTCAAGGTGAGGTATGGTGGGAGCTGAGGATGAAAAGAGCAGGGAGAGTCTGGTGCCCTTAAGAACTGACCCAGTTGGCCTCAACCCCGAGAGCAGATCTGATTTTGGTCCTTCAAAGGGGCACGATGGGTTGGGGTTGGGCTTGTTTCCTCTGCAGTGGAAGGGCAGGTTATGTTCTGTGGGGGACAGTGGGGGTCCCTGTGGAGAAGGAGGTGAGCAGGTGGTTAGAGAAGTTCCGGGCAGTTTAAAAGATGGAAATTTTAAATCTGCATCATGAGACATTATGGAGGAATGTGCCACAGGGATGTGGTGAAGCATGACATTTGCATAATTGTGGTTCAGTATGTCCCTTGCCTTAATTGAACTGAGTTGCCTTAATTAAACTGAAAATGCCAATAAAAATAGAGAACAAAAATTGCCAAAACAGATTCGGTGGGTGGTGGATTACCAGTCATCCTTCATTCTCATTACAGTCAAAGGTTGGCATTTCCCCTGTTGGTTTCAGATATTTGCTATTTATAGTTTGAAATAAAAAATCTGGAAGAGAAGCTGGTTGTTTTCCTGCTTCCAGGAATCAGGGAGTCAGGGATTGGGGATGGGGTGGAGGGAAGGAGAGCTATCCGAGCTGTTACTTTGCAACCTTTGGGAGGCCACAGTGTCTCAGATCCTAGAGTCAGAGGGGAATTAAACACAGGGCACCTGGTGGGAAGGTTGTGGAGACCTCAGCAGACATGTGTCTGCAAACTTTGCTCAGTGAAGAGGTGAGGTTGGAGGAGCTGGAGACTGGTCTGGGGTCAGAGAGTTGCAGACAGCGGACATGAAGTAGGTCTATTGACTCCAGACTGGTGGTCTTCCTGTCGCCAGCAAGGTGCCGCCAGAGGTTGGATGCTCATGGTCTGCACAGAGGTGGTGGTGGGCCTACTGTGACTGTCTGCACATGGCACACACGAGGGGGCGGGCGGGAGAAGCTGTGTAGCAGTGGCCAGTTTATGTTTATTAAACTCCCCTTCATGAAAAGCTCTCCAGGGGCTAAGAGTATACTGACTCTCACTTCCTGACCATCTTTATCTGTGTATTTGTCCATGCGCATGACATACGCCATGTAATGGTTTGATACATTTTCAAGGCAAGGCCACAATTCTGGGCCACATTCAGCCAGCTTACCCTTCCCATTCAGCCATGCTCTGGGGACACCCCTATCCATGCAGATGTCAGCACCCATTTGATCATTGCCCTCCTTTCAGGAGAATGTTGGCATGCCCAATGCCTGAGCACATAACTTGTTTCCTTTTCGCAGAGCAATGAGTCATGGCCCTGATTCTTTCTCTAGGTATGTATCCTTTAGCTGCAGCAACTCAGGAGGCCGAGAGCAGCCAGAAGCTGACTCACTTGCTGAATGCTGTGACCGATGCTCTGGTCTGGGTGATCGCCAAGAGCGGCATCCCTTCCCAGCAGCAGTCCGTCCGCCTGGCTAACCTCCTGATGCTCCTTTCTCACGTCAGGCACGCCAGGTACAATCCCTAAGGGGCCCTTTCCCCTGGGTACGTGGCGGGGAAAGGGGCACATGTGCAGAGGGTGAAGAGCTTTGGGAAAAGGGTTTTCAAGTTTGAGGTGGATAAGGTAGAACTGTGGCCTTTAAAGGACGATGAGGCCCTGAAAGGGAACGGGGGTTCTTCATCAGGGCACACACCTGTAACCAAAGGTCAGCACATAGTGGGATCCGAAGGACTGGACATGGCTCTTTACAGGGTCTTAATTCTTAGTTGCTGGGGGTTTTAGCTTGTTTGTGGAGTTCTAAAAGGGGCAGGTTCTTCCGTAAAGTGAACTGCCACCCATCCCTGCACCACCGAGGCTGGAGTCCCCAGGTAATTTCCTTAAAGAGGTCAAACCCAACTTTCCTAGAGAAACTCTTGAGATCTGTGATCTGGGGGCGTGCACAAAGCGCCCCCCCCCACCCCCCGAGAGCCGTTCTTTCCTTGCGATGGCACCAGGACATAAGGATGAGACCTACGGGAACTGGTGAGTCCGCAGGGCCGCAGTAGTGCTGTGAGACGTCCCATGGTGGCTCCGTGTCACCCAGGATGAGGGTGCTTGCCCTGGGGCTGGAAGAGAGGAGATAAGGAGGAAAGTCTAGGGTCCACGGGGAGGAACACACGCCCCTCAAGAATTTTAACAAGGGTTAGGAAACGAGAACAGCCTCTGCTTCTGTTTAATGCTCATTCTGCACACAACCATTTGCAGAACAGGTAGTCTATCGTAATCCCGGTTTGTGTATTTGCGAACTTGCCCGCCTGCTAAACTTTATTTGTAACCTCCTCAGCTGATTACCCACGCACTTTCGTGATCACTTGGGGACAGTCACAGGGTGGCAAAACATTCCAGTGGCCTGTGCTTACATCCCCAGCTGAGGTCAACCAAGGTGGTGCTCTGCCTTCCTCACGCTGCAGCAAGTGTTCCTCATGTGGCCTATTTAGTGCCATGTGTTTGCATTTTTGTGGTTGGAGATTTCAGTGTCCACAATGGCCTCCATGCATAGTACCAAAGTGCCGTAGAGGGTATCAAAGCTCTCAGGACCCTAACCCTGCATTTCCCTCGGGAGCAGTGGTTCCGCACCCGCCAGCCCAGTGTCTGCAGAGACTATAGAGTGTAACTACCATGAACAACGAGCATCGCTTGCACGCTGTGCCAGGCACTGCCAGGCCATTGTGGGTGGGTGATGGGACACGGAGGTCACAGGGCATTGAACTCGCCCTTGAGTGTAGGTTATTGAAGGAGCCAGATGCAGGAGCCACAGAACAGAGGGCTCAGGGAAGTGTGTGTGTCCGAGTGTGTACGCGACTTACGTTGAGTTCCTGGGGCTGCATCGCAGGACAGAATCTCAGTACTTTCTTGTCCCCATAGCAACAAGGGCATGGAACACCTGCTCAGCATGAAGTGCAAAAACGTGGTCCCCGTCTACGACCTGCTGCTGGAGATGCTGAATGCGCACACGCTTCATGGGTGCAAGTCCTTGGTCACGGGGTCTGAGTGCGGCCCAGCAGAGAAGAGTAAGAGCAAAGAGGGCCCTCAGAACCCATCTCAGTGAAGAGCAGCCCCGAGGTGAACAGGCTGCAGAGGCGGCGGCTGAAGCGTGAGCTCTGGTGTGATCGCCAGCGCCTTCGTCTTTCTGTGCGCCCCCTCCTCACTCACAGTGGGTTCAATCTGCACCATCCTTTCCGGACCTCCCTGCTGCCCAGAAGTCGGGGCGAGAAAGCATTTTCCTTGCTCCTAGGGGCGTGTTGGGATGCAGTTTGTCTTGCCGGGCCTCCTAGGATATCAGTGTGGTCCCTTTTTTACTTTCCATCTTTTCCCCACCCCGTTGGGAAAAGCATCTGGGAGGCTTTGGAATGCACGGTGGGAATCGGGCCTGGAGGGGCTGAGAGAACGTGGCATTGGTGGGAAGTAGACTAACCTTCATTGTGCGACCTCAGCTCCTTTTAGGACAGACCTTCGTCAGCTCTCTCTGGGCTGCCTCCCAGGCCTGGGAGAACTGATGTCGGCACTGTTCTGCTGCAGGACACAGGGACTGCGACGAGGGAGCCAGAGCTCCAGCGAGGATGGGAGCCAGGTTCTGCCCCAGACCTTGCTGCCTTCTTCGTTCCCTCCTGATGCGCATTCAGAGAGCCTGCTAGTTACTAGTGTGTGTGTGTGTGTGTGTGTGTGTGTGATCACGTTCATGGAGGACTGTGAAGATTTAACTCTCTCTGCCCCTGGAGTTGCCCCTCCATAAAAACGCTCTTGTCCCGAAGGGCCAGGTGTATGTGCTGGGGAAAGGTACTGTTTGCAGGAATAGGGTTTTATCCTGTGGGTGTGGGTGGCAGCCTCGGTTTCCTGGGGCAGCCACAGCCATCCAGAGGCAGGGCTGTATGTGTGCCAGGCACCCTGCCCCAGGGAAGGGTGAGCGACTAGTGTGTCAGGGATAGAGTCAGACTGTGCCGGCTTGAACAAGACCTGGTTTGTGAGCTCGACTTAAAGAAGAGAATAATTACTTATCACAAGGAAAGTCTTCACACCCTAGGGCTCTTTTAAAATATTTTCTTATTGGAATATTTATGTGGTGGGCTGGGTGAAATAGGAACATCAGAATATTTATATGGCAGACTGGGCAAAATGGAAACTTAGTAAAATATTAGTTTTTATTCCAAGCAGAACATAAATAGGACATGATGATAAGGCACCTCAGATTACAATTTTAACTTACTTTTTAATAATGGAAATTTTCAGGAACATAGTGAGTTACATCTATGTTTTGAAAGTGAGCAATTAAATAATCGTGTGTGATTTTTGTGGTTTTAAAAAAGTACCTTGTGATATGAGATTAAACACATTTTCTTTTTGAAAATAGGTTTACTCTGGCTAGCAAGCTCTGTATTTACTAAGTCATTAGGATAATTCAATGACATAAAGGTTGGTTTCTGCTAGTGAGTCCTTGAATACATCTTAATTTTGATATTGGTGCAATTTTATTAAAAGTTGAGCAGAACTGTTTCAGAAATATTGGGACATACACCTAGAGAACACAGCATTGTCCATATTCTGAGGCGGACTGAAATTATTCTTAATGACTCAATCTTACAGTCTCAGTGAGATTCAATACAGAAAATAAGCTTGATTGTTCAGGGACCTGGGAACCAGTGTGATCCAGGTCAATTTTACTTCTTTCTGAGTAACTTAGAAGCCCCAATCACAAATAGAGGCGGATGGGAGGCAAAGAAGATAGCTTGGCCTTGAACAATTCTTTGCCAATGAAATTCTCTTAATTGTATTTATAAAAGAGATAACAGGTTAAAAGCAAAATAAAACAACAACAACAACAAAAATACCAGAATGAGGTAATGGAATGAAGGTCTTCAGGTTATTGCTGCCACAGTAGGCACCGGGCTGGACTGCTGTCTAACCAAGCACCTTTCTAGGCCACGCCTGTGCTGATCCAGACCAGTGCGTGCTCTTAGGAAAACTCATCAGTGCCCAGGACTCTCTGTTCACAGATACTCCTGATGCTTCTGAGGCTGCGCCTCCCACTGCATTTGGACTCAGCGCATCAGGGGGATGTACCATCTTGGTAACTTCGTGGCTCAGGCCTCACTTGCGTGTGCTGGGGACACAGGTTGTTTAGTCCAACCTGAGAGGCCTGCGGGGTTCTGGGCCTGAGCCAAGTAGGCTGTTGAGATAACATGGTCTATAGTTTAAAGTTTTTTGTTTGTTTTTGCTTTAATATTCAAGGGCATTTTCCCACTTTCAGATGAAGTGTTTTGAGTCTCTGTGCCCATCTGCTCCAAAAATGTCCTCTAAGACATTTCTAAGAACCACCAGTGTGCAAGATCAGGCTGCCATTTTTACATGTTTTGGGGAAATTCCTCAATGTCCATTTTAAAGATTTCATGTTACTAGCACTTTCTTTTTAAATGTCTTTTTGCAGGGTATCCATCCCCCAAAATGATCCTTGGACAACTTAAAATTCTCCCATAGCTATGCAAGGGTTTCATTGTTTTCAAGTTCAGTCTTCAAAAGGAATTAACTAGGGGAGGGGTGGGGAACATCCGGCCGAGGGCCATGTAAGACCTGTGAAATCATTTGGTCTGGTCCTGCCAAGGCATTATGGGTGAGTTAATTAAATGTCTGACCAAATGTAGCAGGCTTTTTAAGTTGATAATTTTGCATGGCCCATGAATGATGATATATCCAAATGGCCCTTGGCAGAAAAAAGGTTCCCTATCCCTGAATTAGGGGGAGTGGGAGCTGACAACTATTAATAAGAATTGAGTATTGAAAAACAAAAACCCACCCAACTACACTTTTAAAAAAATCTTCACCTGAAGATATTTTCCCCATTGATTTCTAGAGAGAAGGGGGAGGGGGATGGGGAGAAGGAAGGAGGGATAGAAACATCCACATGAGACACATCAATTGGTTGCTTCCCATATGTCCTTTGGTTCTCGAGCTGATGCTCTAACCAGTGAACAAAACCAGCTAGGGCCCAACACCACCTTAATGTGTGATGGGACAGTGATCCACTGTTTCGATATTTAAGATATCATTTAATATGAGAAACTTATTTTATGGGAATGAGTGAGATTTGGGCTTATTTCCAAACACGAGGGTCTAATATGGAGTCATACAGGCAAATTTCAACTATATAATTACGATGGACTATTCTCAATACAGAGGACATTAGGATACTGTTCACTCAGGTTCCTCGGAGAGAGCTGGCAGTGCCTGAGGAGAACTGTGGGCACCCAGGGCTGTGCTGTGTTTTCACACGTTTTTCTAACTCCCTCCCCTCTCACCTTACACCCTCCTTCTGGCCTGTCACATGCTTGCTGTCCAGGACTCCCTACCAAGGATTCAACCTTAAAATAATTTTGAAGAGATTTTTCATGAAATATTGAAGTGGGGACAGAGGATTATCATTTGTCAGCCTAATAAGAACAGGTCTGGAGGCTAACTGTATAAAAACAAAACTCAACTCAAAAGCTCTGTAGTGAGACCCCCTTTATCTGGATCACTTTCCCTGCTAACTCAGCTGGAAGGACAGTTATTTTAGATGTCAGTAAAAAACAGCTTCCAGTTCTTGGCAGAGTTATATGTTCATATATACAAGCCATTTTCTAGCAGTGACACTCGACACCTTTTCAAGGTGAACCTTCCATTTCTAGGTGTTTTGAAACCAAACATTAAAAAAAAAAAAAAGATTTGACACATTTCTCTAAGCACTAAAAAATCTTTTAAAAACAGTAAATGTTATATGAAGGAAATTGTAAAAATACATCATTTAGTACCTAAAAATATTTGAGCAGCCCTTGTTATGTGCCAGACATAGTTCTCAGTGCCTCGTCCACCCACAGTTAATCCTCACAGCAGTTACTGTTGTCCTCTCTTCTTGGCTGTGGAAGCCAGAGGATAAGCAACTTGCTCAAGGTCACTCAGGGAATAAGGGACAGAACTGAGTGCAGGCTGTACAGTTTAACTAGTTAAAAGCAACCTGACAAACATGGCCGCTCTGGTGTAAGTGGGGCCTGCGCCAATTTCCGGAACACCCTTAGAGATATCAAGTTCCATCCCACCTTTTACACAAGTGTAAATGAAAGGCCAGAGGGGTAAACTGACCTGCTCAAGGTCAATAAGCCTACATCCGGCAAAGCTTAGGCCAGGTTTCGTCTTCTGGTTGGCATGTTCCCTGCTGCAGGACTTGTTTCTGAAGAGTCTCAGTGCTTAAGGGAGAGATGGCTAAATTACAATTGCTTTAGAGCCTACCTTCTCAGCTTAGGTGGGGTTCACATAAACTTTTACAGAATAGCATCCTTTAAAAAAAATACATTTTTATGGATTTCAGAGAGAAAGGGAGAGGGAGAGAGATAGAAACATCAGTGATGAGAATCATTGATCGGCTGCTTCCCGCACGCCCCCTAACTGGGATCAAGCCTGAAACCCAGGCATGTGCCCTGACTGGGAATCAAACCCGAGACGCTTCAGTCCGCAGGCCGTCACTCTATCCACTGAGCCAAATCGGCTAGGGCCAGAATAGCATCCTTGACAGGTGGAAAAAATAAGATGCATTTTGTTATTCCAGTCCTCCTATCCTGAGCTCATCAGCTAGTAGGTAGTACTGCCCTCACCTCCTCTTACCTGTCACTGCTTTCCTCAGGTGCAACCTCCTCTCACCTGTCACTGCTTTCCCCAGGGGCAACCTCCTCTCACCTGTCACTGCTTTCCCCAGGTGCAGTGTCTTGGAAGTTTACCCGTTAACTCATGTAAAATTCTATCTTCTAGGCACTGATGCTTCCGTGTGGAGTTTGGTTTCCTAGTGTGAAACACTTGCTTTTTATTTTGTTGCTGGAGTTTGGGTGGTAGTGGCAGCTCTAACGATAGGCATTCTTTGCGATACGTGATCTTATAACCCTGTTTCTTGCTTTGGAGCCGAGGAGCCTCTTCATTTGTGGGCCAGTCACTGTGATGTGATGTGGGTTTCCTTGATGGGCCAAGGCTTGCGATTCGGGCCCAGAATAGTGTCTGTCACCTGCACAGCCTCTGCGGCTGCAGGGTTCTCTGCTGCTGCGGCTCTCGGTCCTGTCATTTTACTCAGGGGCCCTGTGTCCCTGAGGCTGTTGGCTATCATTTGTCACTTTTCCCCGATGAATGCTTTGTACCATTAGCAGGCTTTTAAATTTGGGCCTTTTTACAAATGTTTGCTGTTGTGTGGAAGAAGATTGAGATCTGTTTTCCATTCTTTGCTGTGTCCCTTTACTGTCTATGGCACTGTTGCAGAAAGAAGTTTAATGTCACATAAGCTAAATAAAGTGTTTTTCATAATTTTGGCTTTAAAACTGTATTTGTTGGGAGTTGAGCATAAGGATTTTCAGAGATTAGGCTAAGTAGCGTTCCCATTCTATTCTGAATTCTAATCTATTTTAGGTTTGCAGAGCCTTTAAAGAATTTGATGAATGCTACGGAAACTCTTCCTAGAAAAAGGTACATAAACACAAATGCTTGTGTACAACTTCAGTAGTGAAGAATCTCAGACTTAACGCTGTTGAACGCTTTTTAAACAGTAGCAACTTAATCGTCAGCCAGCTAATCTCACACTTGTGCTTTATGACCACAGGTGCTGTGTGCTCAAGTAAAATGCAGCCCACAAATATAAACATATAAATTTGGGTAGATTTTCTGTAATTATCTCATTTGAGTCACTCAGTATTAAACCCCACTTTAGGGGTGGGGAAAAAAGAATTCATTCATGCTGAAGTTATCTTAATGAAATGTTCCTTTGTGGTGGGGACACTAAAGCTAGGACAGTATAAAGCAGATTAGGTTTAACAAACCTTCTGGGCTACACCCTGAGTTTCATGTAGAAGGCTCCCCTGGGGGGAGGGTTTATCCTGAGTCTTGGTGTGCATAATTAGGCTTCAAAATGCAAACAGTACTTCCTTTCCAACTTCCACTCAGCCAGAGTCCCTCCTTAGGGGCAGAAAAGGTCTCAGAGTGGTCACCTCCTTTGGTCAGAGAGGTGAATTATTTTAAAGAATTATGACTTTTAAGTTACTTGGTAAAATGGTACCTTTCCCTCCATATCTCTTCAACGATCCCTTTCTGTGAGCTGCTTGTGACTGCTGTGTCCTGGGGGTGTCTTGATCCCCAGAGAGGTTTGTTTTGGGAGGAGAGGGGGGACTGAGGTTGCTGCTGAGTCAGTGTCTGCCAAGGGGCAGGTTAGGAGTGAGTAATGAAGACCTGGCTCAGAAACTTCTAACCACCCTCTTTTTTTTTAGGTGAAAAATAGCGGTAGTGGGACTGGATGCAAAGCAGGTGGCTTTGCCTGTGTTTGCTAAACACTATTTGTTCGCTTTGGAGAGAGCTGGGAATAGAAAAATCTGGGTGAAATTATCCTTCCCTACAGTTCTACAGGGTCACACACTGAGTTATAAAGGTCTCTAGATCTCCTAATTATTCTGTATAAAGTTAATAGAATATAAAGCTTATCTCAAAACTAAATAGTTTAAAAATAATTTTTGTTCTCTGGAAGATTACACACACTGCTTAGCTGCTTTGTAACATAATCCAGCACAAAAAAAAAAGTATGGCTGTTTTTTTTGTTTTAATGAGAAACATTGTACATACGACAAACAGCTTCAGGTATCTGTACCAACCCCCCGGTAGCAAACAGTTAAAACCCGAAGCAGCACTTTGAATGTGAAAAGTCTTATAAAATTAACTTATAAAAATGCCCCTATCAAGTATGTATTTTGGCATTTACTGTACATTAGTCCAAAGCTAAAATCTGATTTTCTTAAAAAAATCAAAGTTTATATTCATACAGATTCAGCATTGTTAAAAAATATGCACAACACATCCATGCAATAGAATCTCTTTAAAAACTTAAAGCAATATAAAAGAGCAGACCTAAGTACTGAACAGAACATTTTGGTTCATAACCTGCAGCTCAGAACTGTTAGCTGACTGGAGTAAAATTAATTCTAAACATTTAAAATGTGGTTGTTTTGTTCCATCAGCCAAGGGTGCATGTGAGTTTCCGAACCGAACCGTTTCTAAGGCAGAATCTGCTTTCTTGTTTCTAGAATATATACTATGTGATGAACACTACTGTTCAACTGACTGTATTAGCTACATTTTAATAATGTTTACAAATAAGTCAGAATTCACAAAGTGCTTGGCTCCTGAGGAAGCTGCAGTCTCCAGAGATCCCCAAACCAGCCCGCTGTGGCCGGGCCTGGAGGGAGGAGTCCGGGCAGGTCCCCGGGCAGTGCTGCCGCTGGGTCCCTCACAGGTTGGTCTGGGGCCACGAGTTGGGCTCCCGAGGACACAGGCTGGTGGTGGCGCTGCTGCAGGCCGAGCCTCTATGTGGGGGGTGGCCCGTTGGTGTACCTCAGCATCGGGTAGAAGGACCTGGCGAAGTTGTTGGCCTGCGTGCAGCTGTAGTCCTCTTCGGAGGAGGGCAGCAGGCAGGCCAGGAGGAGCAGCAGCAGCAGCAGGAGCTGCAGGGGCAGCGCCGCCCGGAACACCCGGGACAGGAAGGAGCGCTGCGGCCGGGAGCGGCTGGGGTCAGCCGAGCCGGGCACCCTGGCAACAGAGAAGGTGGAGACTCAGCAGGAGGCTCGGAGGCAGAACCCACTCAGGGCTCCTGACCCTGACCCCGGCTCCTGACCCTGACCCCGGGCTCATGTAAGTAAGACACACAGGACCTGAGATTAAAATGGGATCGATGGCTGGGGTGCAGGTTGGGAAGAGAAGCCTCGCCCTTTCCAGATGAAAGGAAGCCGGGTTTTTACAGAGACCTTGGTGAGATTGGTGAACGGGGCATTCAGGACTGTTACCTGCCGTCTGTCCTGTTCCTGCCTTTGGTGGTTCTCTCTGCTCCGGGCTCCTGGATGAAAAAGATCCAGTTAGTGACCTGAATATAACTGTTACTTCTGTCAGTGAGGAAACACCCTTCCTTACGTGGGCTTCCTGACAAGCTTTGGCAACTAGAGAATACGTTATTTTTAAAAAAATATATTTTATTGATTTTTTTACAGAGAGGAAGGGAGAGGGACAGAGAGCCAGAAACAGCAATGAGAGAGAAGCATTGATCAGCTGCCTCCTGCACACTCCCCACTGGGGATGTGCCCGCAACCAAGGTACATGACCTTGACTGGAATCGAACCTGGGACCCTTGAGCCCGCAGGCCGATGCTCCATTCACTGAGCCAAACCGGCCAGGGTGAGAATACGTGTGATACGAAGCTCTGTGAGGTAGTAATTGGGTTTGTCGATCTGTTGTTACTGGAGACCGGGAAGCCTCCAGTTGGAGGGCTCCCCTCTTTCACAACCTGCTGCCGTCCCGGAGAGGAGCCTGGAGGAGTGCCCCCCCCCTCCCCCGCCGTGCAGCAGGCTGGAGCAGTCTATGGCGCAATCGGGGCCTTGCAGTCCCCGTTCCTGTCCGCTCAGTGGCTCTGAAAGCTAACCAGTGCGGTTCTCACAGCGGAAGGCTCTCACCTTTGCCGGGGCAGCTGGCGCGCACACTGCTGGAGGCTGGTCTCCAGCATCCACCTCGTCCAGGCCGGGCAGAGACGGGTCTGGGATCTGCAATCCACACCCCACGAGTCCATTCAGTTTGGGGAATCAGGTTCTGAATAGTCTCCACAGCACAAAATGTGCTTCGTGCAGAGGCTTCATCATGCCACCCCCCCGCCCCCCATCTTCCCGGAAGAAGGGCTTTTTCAGAAGAAGGGCTTTGTATGTAAACAAGGCCAACTTCTTGCATTGAAAACCCACGGCACATGTGGGGGGAGGCTGAGGTCGGCGGGAGCAAGAGGGACAGGAGGAGCTGGCAGGGAGCTTGCCAGCGAGACCACGTGGTCCTGCTGCCCAGGAGGACGTGTGAACTCCAGGATGGAGGGGCCACGGTTTGGGTGTTTGTTCTGAATTGGAACACATTTTGAAGGCCAGAAAGCAGACAAATGAGAAAGTGGTCAGAAAAGAGTGCAGGACAGAGGAGAGGACTTGAAAGCGTGACCCGCGAGAAAAGCGAAGGCTCGCGTCTTCAACGTGAAGGCGAGGCAGAGGCGGTAGAAGCAATGGAGTTGTTGTGATTGGCCCAGCCCTGCTGACAGGAAGGCACTCTTGTTATATCCCCCTTACGCTACAAACGATACAACACCTTAAAAAGCGGATGTAATGTTTTAAGGCCACACGGCTGGAGGGCGTTATGACTCGAGGCGCCACTCCCACGTGAGCTTGCGGCCTTCTGCGTGCATCTGTTACGACATCTTTTATATTTGAAAGCCGCCCGGGGACTCACCTGGCTCCCCTGCAAGGACATCAAGTCATGGGACACTTGCTCCAGTAACCGTCGGAGTTTCTTCTCAATGACATGCACCTTCTCTTCGGCCTCAATGTAGTCTTCTCCGTGCCCCTTAATGAGAAGGGCGTCTGAAATCTCTCGCAGGGAGTTCACTTGAGGTTGACGTTCCATTAGCTCCTTTTCCAGTTGCTAAGGACAGACAAGTGTGAAACTGCTTATCCAAAGGGGAGCCAGTGCAGCGGGAGCAGGCGCTCATTCATCAGGATGAGCGCTGGCTGGTGCTCCACTCCAGAACCTGCCGCTCCTCCCGCCTGTGTCCGCGAGCCCAGGATCCCTAGGACAGCAAGCTGGCTACCCCCTGCCCCTTTTTATTCCTTCTCATTCTGGAGACAACGGTGTTGCTGGAGGAGTCAGAGGAAGAAGCGAGGGGAGACAAGGCCCTTGCCTAAGGAGGACTCCTGACAGGGCAGGAGGTGCAGAGCCGCCCAGGAGAAGCCTTACCAGGAGTTCCTCCCGGCACCCCAGGAGAGCCTGGGGGTCTGCCTTTGGGTCAGTGACATAAGCCTGCTGCCTCCGGCTCTCGGCACTCGCCAACCACAGGAGCAGATTCTGACTCAACTGGTGGAAGTCCTGAAAAACAACACACATCACTTCATTGGCCGTTCATAAAACGAAGTCTAGTCCATCAGAGTCATCTGCTCTTCTTGTCCTATCCAGTGGATAAAAGGCCCCAAAACAAGGAAAGGGGGGAGGAGAGAACACTGGGCACAGCTCCAGGAAGCAGGATGAAATCTGCCAAGTGAAAAGGGCTGACGCAAAGGCGGGCTTCAGAATGCCCCACCTGCTATGACAGGAAGACCACGCAACTGTGCTGGGTTCAGTGGCTAAAGTACACTTAGTTACACAGAAGCGCTATTCCTTAGGATGAATAGTTACCCCTGATATATAATAACCCAAGGACAGGGTTGCATGTGGGCTTATTGGTGGCTCATGCTCCCTACGACGGGGTTAGAGGTAACATGGATTGAGCATTTAATATGTGTCGGGTGCTGGGCTAAGACTATAAGCATACCATCCTAAAAAGAATCCTGTGCCGGAGGCACTAAAATTATTCCTATCTCTTTATATAAAAGGCTAATATGCAAAGTGTCCCCTCAGGAGTTTGACCCAAAGACTGGGAGTTCAATTGCTTGCTATGATGTGTGCTGACCACCAGGGGGTGGTGCAGAATGAAAGAAGGCCCCAACCAGTAGCTGGAAGGCCCTGATTGCTGGCCAGGCCTAAGGATCCTACCCGTGCGCGAATTTCATGTACCAGTCCTCTAGTTTTTCAGACAAGAAATTGAGGTCCAGAAGATGCAACCATTTGCCTAAACTTACACAGTTACGAAGGCTGTGGAGCAGGTTAAACTGCTCCTTGTTCCAGGGCCAGGAGCCTTCCTGACAAAAGGACAGAGATGGGGCAGTGTTGGAGCAGCATTTCTGACCCCTGGAATCCTTGCTGAAACCCTCACAGTATGAGTGGCCCGGGCAACAGAGCCAGAGACCCAGGAAGCCTCAGGCCGTGAGACAGCAGGTGGGCCTCTTCAGAAACAAACGGTAAATAAAGCACGTTTCCTAACACAAGACCCATCTGGCTGTGCCAAAGCAGCCTGACGATGCTAAAAATATCCGCCCCTCCCACCCACGTGGGCCTGGCTGTGGGCCTTCGGCGCCGGCTGTGGTGGCGTACCTGGCACTGCATGAGCGACTGCCGCAAGCCCTCTCTCCAGCTCTCCACCGCAGCCCGCGCCGCGTCCCAGTGCAGCCGCAGCTGGCCCGCGCCGTCATGGAGCTCTTTGGACCCGCCGCTCCCCGTCTGCAGAAACTCCTTGCTGCTCACGTTGAGAGAGACCACCAAAGCCTTGGAGGTGTCCAAGGCGTTTAATATCTCCTGCCGCGGAAGGAAAGGCTGGGTGAGGCACTCTGAAGAGCGGTGTGAGGTTCCTCCGTGGGAACAGATCTTCCAAACGTGTCCCCAAGCCGCGGCCACAGAAGCAGGCGACCTCGGCTCTGACTGGCTGGGAAGCGTCAGGTGAAGAAGCTGCCTTACAAGGTCAGTGCACTTGGCCGCTGGGCAGAGAGCAGAGGCCCGTCAGCTCAGCCAGAGGCCAGCTCAGCCAGGTCCGCTGAGCTCTGGCTGGCTTAACACTTCTGGATCAGATTAAAAGTCTTGCAGATAAGGTACACGTAGCTACACAGATGTGCTATTCCTTAGGGTGAGTGGTTACCCCTGATATATCCATGCACAAGTGAAACAACAGTACAAACACGAAGGCTGCTTGCCCCCTGCCATTGGTCCTCTTACAGGGCTCCTCAAACTACAGCCCACGGGCCATATGCGGCCCGCCGAGGACATTTATCCGGCCCGCTGGGTGTTTTTGCTGCCTTGTTTTTTTACTTCAAAATAAAATATGTGCAATGTGCATAGGAATTTGTTCATAGTTTTTTTTTAAACTATAGTCCGGCCCTCCAATGGTCTGAGGGACAGTGAACTGGCTCCCTGTTTAAAAAGTTTGAAGACCCCTGTTTAGAAGCACAGGCTCACGCCCCTCCCTGGTCCCTGGCTGGGCATTCTAGTACAGTGAAGACTGACTGTGTGCCTGACAAATCCTAACTGTGTAGTAGAGGAACCAGATCAGGCCGCCGGAACCAGCAGCAGGTGAGCTGGTCCTCCCCCCGCCTCCTGCGCTCCACCACCAGCCTGGACCGCACACAGGCTGGAAGGGTGTTGTAAGCTGCCTCTCAGTGGCCACTAGCTCCTCTGCAAGAGCGGCAGGTGCCTCTGAAGTCAGACTTCCCAGCATTGGGCATCTGAGCAACATCTGCCCAGCACTGCGCTGGGCTTTGGGTCCATCGGCAGACGCTTTTCTGAATGAAAACGAAGATCTGCATCCATGTCCCTGCCAGCTGCGGACATGAAATGGAAGAGAGGGACGCCTGCCCGCCTCCCCGCCCCCCTCCCCGCCCGAGACTTGGTCTGCTCCGTCAGCACAGCCAGCACCTGCGGGCGCACTCTGCATCCCTCCGCCTCACCTTCAGTCTCTTCACCCTGAGTCCCAGTTCCTGGGCGTCAGAGGGAGGCTTGGCCGTCTTTAATGTTTCCAGCTCTGCTTCGGTGTTTTTCAGCCAGGTGATGGTGTCGTGGACATCAGTGTTCAGCTGCTGCAAGTCTTGTTTCATTAAGAGTTTCTTCCGAAGTTCCTGTGCTTGAACCAGCTCCCAGCTGTCAAAGGCACCTAGAATAAAAAGCGGCAACTCTGCAAACAGAATTCTCTGCCTCCAGCTAATTCAGGGTCAGAGTGACAAGACCTGTAGGGGATGCTCTTTGCTGAGGCTCAGCATTGGGGAGTCCTTCCTTTCCCCAGCGTGTGGAAGGGCACGGTTCCCTGGCTCTAGCTCAAGGCCATGGCCACCACACTCCCACCGAGGCTGAGGGGAGGCACTCGCTGGGAAGGAGATCCAGCATGTGGCCAGTGTGTGGTCTGGTCCCAAGTTCAGCATTTCAGTTCGTGCTGTTGTTACGGCTTTTTCTCCTTTGGTCTGTGACGATCAGGTCAAGGCTATCAGCTTGACTTTAGACTTGGTTGAGTAATTGTTTTTATAATCATTGGACTGGTCTCACGAGGAGACACCTGACAGAACGTTTCGAAAATAACCTTCCTGTGTCTGCTCTTCACATGCACCGGAAGTCACTGAAACACACACTTCATCACTGAGGCTCATTCTGTCTATATTTAAAGAGTAGTTTGAATAGTCTAGGAATGTGTTCATAAATACAAGTCAGCGAATTCTAAAATAACTTGGCAGTTGTGGGGGAGGGGAGCAGTTCTGCTGAGTTATACAGCTGGGCAATTCCTAATGAATATTCTGTCAAGCCATGACTGAAATCCCCGACTAACCTCCCAATACAGACCCGAACCCTCTTCACCACCACCTGCTTCAGCGGTACCTGACTGTTGCCCAGTGAGGGGGGCCAGCCCCTCGTCCTCCTGCTGGGGGCTGCCATTCAAGACGCCTGGGTCTTCCTTGCCACCATCGGTTCCTGGAGACAACAGCAGCTTTACCTAGAAGGAGCCAACTTTATGTTGTCATCTATCCATTTAAGGCTGAAGAGTACCTTGGTTCATGTGAACAGATAGGAGATGAGGATCAGGAGCCCTTTCCTTCCACGGGGAACCTCCTGGAAATACAAGTGCTTCGGGTGTGGGGAGGCAGCACTGCTGAGCAAGCCCAGCTGGTGGTCCGGGAGGGAGAAGCCGTGGTGAGTCCACATGGGGAATAAAGCGACCGAGCTAACGCGAGGCTTCCTCACACCCCCCAAAGGAACTGTGCAGAGAGTTAAAACCACCGTTGAGCTTAGCACCTTTTTGTCTGTCCAGTGTTTTACACACGTTTCGTTCCCCCTCCCAGTCCCTCTGGAGAGCTGGTGGCATTCCTGTCTCCAGGAATCGGAACCACACAGAGGATGAACCTGCCCCCGGGCTGTTCACTGCCAGGCGTTTAGTCTTCGCTGTTCTTCTGTCATCACAGAGCTGCCTGGTCTGTTATCTCAGGCCTTTCCAAAAATAAAGGTAGCCTTCTTAGAAAAGCTACGATTTCTTTGGATTGTGTCCATATGGCCTGTTTGTGTGGAATCAAAAAAATACTTAGATTTCTGGTGACATGGCTGGTTTCAGACACCAAAAACAGCGGTGAGCCGCTGCGACCGGCCAGGTGAGGGAGGGACACGAGCACAGTCACCAGGACTGTGGGTGTAAAGCACAGGTGAGGTGCTGGGGTTTCTCCCCCAGACTGTGAGGTCTTATTCTGCAGAGAGACAGGCTACAAACGACAACTGCTTGCTAAGAGTTCCCACGTTGGGCCTGGGCAGCCACTATCAAATGACTGTCCTGACCACGTGCAGCCAAAAATCTCCTCTAATTATGGAGCTCGCTTCACTCCTAGACACACAGGGCACGCTGAGGACTCATCCCGTGAGGCTGACACTGCTTCTCGTTTTTCTAAGGGATGACACTGACCATGCAACTCACCCATCGCTAACTCTCTGCACTGAGAATGATCTGGGGCCAACATTAAATCCTAGGCTGGCTGTCCCCCAGCAGCTGCGTAGCCGGAGGGTGCCAAGACTACGTTCCCAGAGGGAATGTAAGAAGGAACAGCGCTGTTATAAATAACAATAATGACGCACATACACAGTAGTATATAGCAGTAATAATGACGGCGACCACTCCTGGGGCCTTCTTCGTAACTGCATGCACCCAGTCCTGACAACAACAATTATGTAAGGTACGTTTGCCTCAGGTGAGGAAGGCTCACGGAGGCAGGTCAAGTGCTTATGGATCCAGAGCAATTGATTGGCAAGGTTAGGACTCAAACCCACGTCTACCACAGTACAAGGCCAAATCATATGGATGTGAAGTCATAATTTTTGAACAGGGTGTGCTCTGAGGTCAAAAGGAAACCATGACCAAGGTCTGGGAGCTCAGGTGCCACTCAGGGAAGCCCACTCTTCACTTCTCCACCATTTACATGGATGACCGACTGCACAGTGCTAACCGCTGTTACATCATGTCCATACACACACAAGGAAATCCATTTCTGAGGGCCCCTGACAGTCCTTCCTGAATTGGCCAGAAACCTGTTTTTAACTCAGGTCCGTTTCGCCAGGGATCTAATGAAGTACGGACAGCTTGGCAGAGATACTGTCACCAGGAAAACCAACTCAAAATGTTCCTGGGGAGTGAGCACACACAGTAGGCACCAAAGTGCTTCTCCTGAAAAATGTTAACTATTTACTCCTGCACTTGGGTGAAATAAGCCAGTCAGAGATAGACAAGTACCATATGATTTCACTTATGTGTAGACTCTAATGACCAAAGCAAACTAACAAAACAGAAACAGACCCACAGATACAGAGAACAGACTGACAGCTGACAGACGGGACGGGGTTGGGGGGCTGGGTGAAAAAGGTGAAGGGATTAAGCAAAACCAGTGAGAAAGGAGGGTGTGAGGAGGTAAAAGAGAGTAAAGGGGGGGATAGATGGTGACGAAGGAGACTTGACTTGGGGTGGAGAATGCACAATACAATGTACAGATGATGTATTAATAAAGTTATGTTTTAGGTGTACAATTTCATAACGGATGTCATCCAATGACGTTAGTAAAAAAACAAACAAGCAAAAAAACACACGACTTACATAAGCTGGTTTATAAGGGGTGCTGGAATCTGAGGGGATGGGCTGTACATTCCTGTCGCCTCCCACTTGTTTGTAGCGATGCTCGGGGCAGGAAGGGCTGTCGGGAACGTGCCACGCGTGGGCCTCAGAAATGGATTTGCCTGAAACGAAAAAGAGCAAGTGACAGGCCATTCTCTCCAACCGAAGGACTCATGTTTAGTTACACAAAAAGGTCGCGGCAACATGGCGTCAGGTTACGGTGGAACATGAGTTCTGCAGCTTTCCTTGCAAAGCATGCACGTTTGCAAAATGTCAGTATGTCCCGGAAGGGAATGAAATGAGTCATGCAGCTGAGCAACGCTGGGCCTTCGCTAGATGGGTTCACCATGGAGTGCCACGAACGTATGATTTGCTGTGGGATGAGTGGTGTTTTGGAGCAGGGTCTCATGGTGGGGACACTGGCAGCGAGCGGGTCTGGGGCCACGAGGACTGGAGGCCTTTCAGGAGGGGGAGGTAAGGGTGGGCAGGACCAGAGGGTCACTTGTGGCCGTGCCCAGTACTGTAGGTGGGGCAGGGCAGGGCATGAAGATTAGAGCTGCAAGTAGAGGGAAGGAAGGTTTCTTCTGCAACCAATGCAATGAACGGCACCTCTACCCTCACCTACACTCACCCACCCTCTTCCCAGGAAATCACCGTTAAGCAAGGAAATAGTTCCAAACCAAGCCACCATGAAGAAAGCTTGGCCCATGCCAAGGGACTTGAGTTAGACAGCAGGAAGATAAACACTTAGGAAGGCACCACGAAGAATTCCCTTCTGCGCAGGCCTGAGGGGGAGAGGGACGGCGGCGAGACTGCTCTGGTCTGGCTGGGGATTTGGGAGGGGCGCGCAGGTATGTGTGAGTATGGCAGTGTGAATACACCATGACACGAGGCCATGGTGTCCACCAAGGCAGAGGTCAGACGTGACGTGGGAGCGAGGTTTAAGGATGCAGTGTGCGCTGAGGGTGCTGCCATGTTGAGACACATGCACGGGCAGGGGCCTACCAGAAGACGCTCTCAAAGTTTTTGTGGTCATTTTAAGATATGCCTCAGGATTTTCAGGGATTTCTACATCTGAAAAAGAATAATGTCATTTTCCTCACTGATGGAGGAAATTAAAACAGTAGAAACATTGTCAGCTGGAAGGAGGAAGGTCACTACCCTTTACCTGTTTTATTAGAAAGCTTTAAAAAAACCTGGATTTTTTCAGCCAACTCCCAACCGTCCAAAGCTGCGGTGGGGGAGGGGCAGTGCACAGAAAGAATGGAAACTCTCCATCTAGGGGCACTCCGAAAAACTGGCCAGAGAAGTTCACGGATGAGCCACGGCCATCCGTGAATAGCCTCAGTGGCCCAAAGTGAACTCCTTTTTTTTTTCCCCCTCTGATCCCATCTACCATAGAAGTGAGCCAACTCCCAGGTGAGTCGGAAGTGGGCGGGACAGAACGCAGGAAGCCACAGGAAGTCTGGGTCAGCCATAGCTGGACTCCCGCTTGTTGAGAGTTGGCTGTGTTGTGAGGAGCTAAAAACATAGCCACATGGTCTCAAGGTCTCTGGATACCCAGGCCTCTTACCTGACAGAGCACTGTAGTATGGGCCCTCCTCGTCGTCTTCGTGAGAGGAGGAGCCCCCCACGTCACCTGTGTGATCCCACTCCAGAGGGATGGAGTCGACGCTGACAGGGGTCTCGCAGCCAGACCGCTCGGGCCCCGGGCCCGGGGGCACCAGGTGACAAAGCGCCTGAGGAGACGAGGGCTCCTCCATCTCCCTCCTCTTGCGCCAGGAGTCAGTCTGGATCTCCCTGGGGTCTTCCATGTCCGTTTCATTCTCAGAGGCCTCCTTTTCATCCTCCAAGCCCTGAAACGGGAGTGTCCAGTTTTAAGAATTAACCAAACCGTAGGCGGCTCCGGTTCTGAGGAGCGTTGGGAGTTGGCCCGCCCAGCAGTTCCCGAAAAGGCCGTCAGTTCCCAGGCTCCGTTCCTGGTTATTCCAATTCAGACTCTACGTCTGGTGTGGGGCCTACAATTGGTATTTGCCAAAACTCCATTTCCTTTCCTAGGAAAAACCTTAAATTTGATAATCTACACTCAACAACTTTAAAAAAGAAAGGGAGGCCAAAGGTTCACCGATGGTTATATGGCAGGTTCCTCCAAAAATCAGAAAATTAAAAAGTAAAAGAAGTTTTTTAAGGCAACTCGTGTTCTGAGTAAGATTCACGTGTTCAAGGACCACACGTACCAGATTCTTTCTTTTTATCCCCAATCCTGTTGTTCAGAACACAGAATCGTATTCTCCCTGTGTTATCATGACTCTAAGAAAAATGACTATCAATTGCTACCTTTAAAAATGAGAATAATGAAATGATTTGTATAGTGCACCAAATATCCTAGCTACTTAGGCAATAAAAAACTGTCTTGGAAAAAAAAAAAAGAGGAGAATCATGTAGGGTAATTTTGAGGAGATGTGTGGTGAAGAAATTACGTTTGAAGTTGGGCAGTTGACAACACAAAAAAGAAAAGATGGCCAACTGCGCTGGTCGAAGGTTATCATCAAAGCTTCAGGCACACCAAGGAAGTGAATTCTGGGTAATGGCCCGACGCCACCTGAACTTCCCCAAAGGCTCCTCTGTCAGGGGAATCATCACAGCAGCTGCTTTCAAAAGCCGGTGCTTTCGGCACTTCAACGGTGAGAACGAAGCACCAGAAGGGCACAGGTATTCAGAGCTCCCAGACATTAACACAGCGGGAAAGGCCAGCACAACCCCCCGTTAGCACCGTAAGCAAAACCAGAACAGTTATAAAGACATCCGAGGAGCACTGACACAGGCTGGAAAACCTGCAGCCAGGAGCACACGGGAAAGCGTGGAAGGGCAGGACTTTGCAGAAGTGCTACTCTTTCCACTGGGACGGGAGCCTCTAGGTAACTGTGCCTCTGTATTAGTAAGAGCAGAAATAAAAGTTTTCCACGACAAGTCTGGTCAAAGCCCAAGTCTGAGTGGCCGAGCGGCCCCCGTAGGCGCCCCCCTTACCGGGGCGTGGGATGTCAGTCGCTGGTGGAAGCGGGCGACCCTGCCGAACACTTCCTGGCAGTATCGGTGCAGCTCCTCCAGCTCGTCCTCGATCAGCACAGCATCCAGGGGTTCGCTCTTCTGAATCAGCTGCTCCCCGAAAACGATGAGCTGGTCAATCTTGTTGGTGTTTAATGTAATTTCCTGTTGGAAACCCTGTGAGGAACATGAGAAAGGATTTCAAAGAAAGGGATTTCCCTGAGGATTCACACAATGTCCGTTTCTTAGAATAAGCCACAGAGAAGCCATCAAAATGTCATATGATTGTTTTGTGCTTTCCCCTAGTACTCTCGCCTCAACCGTGTTTTTTTTTCCCTCTTAGCTCCACCCGTTTTTAACAAGGCGACAAAGATTTAATAATTTAAAACAACTGTACATATTTTCCCCTCCTCCTTCTGGGCACTGACTTTTCCAATTAAAATGATTCTAAACGTTTGACATGGCTGGCTGGCCGGGCACTGTTATTGAGTGTGGTCTTAGCTCAACCCTGAGAGCAGTAATTTTCGGTGGAAAAAGAATATTTCCCATAGTAAGCCACCAACGGGCGTTTGCTTCAGCAGACACAGTAAGAATGATCATCAGTGCCATTCTACCAGGGATGAAAACGCCCATTCTCCACTTCTTGTAAAACCCAGCCCAGGAGGGAGGGATGTGAGGGTAACAGTGGGAGAGGAGACGGTAGCCGTCGTTTCCTGATACAGCTGTTTCCGTGATCCTGCACATCTGGAGAAACAGCATCTCGTGCCTTCTGTTTGGAACCTAAAGAGTGTTCTCTCCCTGGGTGATTATAAAAGACGAAGAGAAAAAGGGGCCTCACTCCACTGATCCCTGGGCTGAGGGAACAGTATCCTTGCTGGTGAGCACCCCACTGTGCAGGGGGAGGCAGCCTGGCAGCTTACCCAGCTCTGGAGTCTGCCCCCAGAGCTGGCGCTCAGCACTGCGCAGGCAGCCGCGTCCCTGTGCGCGGTGCCGAGGAAGGAAGGCCGGCTTACGTGGAGCTGGCGCATCTTGTCTTCGGCGTCGCTCTCAGAGAAATGCTCCACGTTGGTCAGCTGCAGATCCATCTCGGTCAGCCACACCAGGATGCTCTCCCTCGCGCCCTCAAATTCTTCCCTCTGGTTGGTGAAATGCTGCAAAGGGGGAAGAAAATCATGTGTACGCTAATGGCACGTGAGAATGGAGGCCCACAGCAAGGTTCTAGCTGAAGGGAGAGGGTGCCTGGACTCAGAAGCCTGTCTCCAGGGACCTGGGGCTCACAGGGCACTTGGGCCAGTGCGACATCAACCAAACTACCAAGGTCTCCGAGTCTCGGCATCTTCCCTGGCAAGCGAGGTATGGGCATGCTGGCTGTGATCTCTAAGGTCCTCTCAGCATTTAACACTCCGATTCTCGAGTCTATGTCAGGGATTTTTTTCAACCTGTCCTCTGAGTGACCCCCTCAAAGTCCAGGCCTGGCACCGGGCCCATTTTTATCCACCAGCAGACTGTGGAAGCTTTCGCTTGACAGAGGATTTAGTACTTTAAGATGGAAAATTACTGCTTTCAGGGTTGAGCTGAGAGCAGCCCCATGTGCCTTCCCTGATGTAATTCTGGATGTGTTTCCATCACCTCCAATGAGGGATGCCTTTCAGGTTACCATGTCATAGACAAATTCCCAGACCAGCATTGCATTCAGCACCAAATGAGGTTTAGAATGTCACAGTCAAGTCAGCAGGAGGTAACATTAATGCAAGGGGGCTCTCTGAAAAGCTAGCCTGAGAGGGTTAAAAGAAAACCAAAAGCCCAGGTTTTCATTTCTTTAGAATGGTTTCAAGAGTGCTCCGCCCTGAGAAAGAAGCAGGAATTAAAACGACTGCCTGCAGACGCGGCACACACGGCACCTGCCAGTTTACACCTGACGCACAAAGGCTGACATAGCACATTTTCTAAATTATAGAAATCTAAGGTGAATGTTTGCATTTAAAAAAACTAAAAATCAAACGCAACGCCTGAAGTGGGGCAGTGTGCCCTGGAGTTCAGAGAACTGCTGTCCCAGCCTGCGCAGTGCAGAGGGATTGCCATGTCCCTCATGGTGCTAGAACCATCGGGACACAAAGGTGGGCAGAGGGGCGACTTGGCCAAATCCAGGCTGAGGTCCAGCCCCAGTGACAGCAGTGCTCACACCGTGCAGCCTGCGAGCTAGTGTGACCATCAGGGGTCAGAGATGGCAGAGAGAGATGTGTGTAACACAGATCACATAAACAAGCTCTGCCCAAGAAGCCAGTCCTTTAAAAAAACAAAAATCTGGCAGGGGAGAGGAAAAGGAAGATGGCAGTATAGGTAAACTCCTGTACTTGCCGCCTCCCACAACCACATCAAAATTAAAACTAAAATACAGAACCATCATCCAGAACCACTGGAAAGCTGGCTGAATAGAAGTCCTACAACTAGAGAAGTACAGAAGAAAGCACACTGAGACAGGTAGGAGGTGTGGAATGGGCTGATCTGGCACCCACATGGGCTGCTTTTTTAACTGGGAGGGAGATTGTCTCTGTGGAGGCTGCCCAGAGGAGCAAGCGGTCCCAGCCCCAACCCAGGATCCCAGAGCTAGGAAAAGAAGTCCCTATGTTCTGCAAAAACCAGTGCAGATTGGGGCTCAGTGACACAAAGGCTGCAGGAGACCCAGTTGTTCCTCTTAAAAGGTTGACACCATAAACTGAATATAGAAGGTCCTGCTTTCTCTGAGCTCCAGCACCAGGGTGAGGCTTTGGGGAACACAAACTCATACCAGGAGGAACTTGATTGTCTGGCATTGGGGCAGGAATTCTGGGGCGGCTTTCTCCCAGATGGATTCCCATGCTGGGATCTCCCCGGTTGCATGACTGATTGGCAGCCATTTCTGTTTGATCCGCCTTGGTGATTCCCTAAGACCTTGCCTCATCCAATTACAACCCCACCCAAACTGTGTGCAACGGCTTTTGCATATGAATGGCCTGTTCTTTCTTAGGCTAAAATCTCTCAAATAAGCTGCAGCTGGGTCAGAAAGCCCCAAACCTATCAAGACCTGGTACCAGCACCAGCCTGCCTTGCTTCATAGCTGCGCCACATCTGGACACTTCCAAACCCAATACAAAGAGGAGGAATCTGCAGATCTCTCTTTCTGTGTAGTACCTGCTGGGTGGCCCCAGGCAGTGGCTGACTTTGCACCTCTCTGGAGACCCAAAAGCCAGTGTACCCAATGGTCAATGTCAAACCATACCAGATTATAACTCTACACATCCATAAGCGACACACTCAGTGAGCACCAAAGACCTACTGAAGCAAGTCCTGCTCCATAAGGGTGTCTCCTGCACAGCAGCTCTCCCACTGTAGTTGCAGCTGGACCTCACAACCAATTGGCCTGGAGGCTAATTTCTCTCAGTGACACCAACAGCAATCAAGTCTCAATTACAACAAGACTGTGCTCACAGCCCACAAAGGGATATATCTAGAGTGCCTAGCTCAGGTGATTGGAGAGGCTGAGCCACTAGGCCATATATGACACTTACTACACAGGCCCCTCTACTCAAGGAGACATAGAAAATCTACCCAACACATAGAAACAAACAGTAGCAGCCAAAATGCAGAGACAAAGAAACACATCACAAGTGAAAGAAATGGAAGAAAGCAAACTGTTGGATATAGAGTTCAAAACCATGGTTCTAAGGTTACTCAAGAATCTTCTAGAAACCTCTGAAAAAATGGAAAAAGATCAGCCAGAAATTAAGCATACACTGACTGAAATAAAGAATAATATGTAGGGATTCAACAGTAGAGTAGAGGATTCTGAGAATCAAATCAACGATTTGAAATATTAAGAAGCAAAAAACAACCAGAACAGTAAAAAGAAAAAAGAATCCAGAAATATGTAGACAGTGTAAGGAGCCACTGGGACAACTTCAAGCATACCAACATTCACATTATGGGGTTGCCAGAGGAGAAGAGAAGGATCAAGATATTGAAAACCTATTTGAAGAAATAACGACAGAAAACATCGCCTACCTGGTGAAAGAAATAAAGTTGCAAGTCCAGGAAGCACAGGGAGTTCCAAACAAGAGGAACCCAAAGAAGACCACACCAAGACACATCACAATTAAAATGCTAAGGGCTAAAGACAAAGAGAATCTTAAAAGCAGCAAGAGAAAAGCAGTTAGTTACCTACAAGGGAGTACCCATACGACTGTCAGCTGATTTCTCAACAGAAACTATGCAGGCCAAAAGGAGTGGCAAGAAATACTCAAAGTGATGAATAGCAAGAACCTACAACCAAGATTACTCTACCCAGCAAAGCTATCATTTAGAATTGTAGGTCAGATAAAGAGCTTTACAGACAAGAAAAAGTTTGGATCTTTACCACCAAACCAGTATTATATGAAATGAAGGGTATTTGTTAAGAAGAGGAAGAAGAAAAAGATAAAAAATATGAACAACAAAATGGCAACAAATACATACCTATCAACAACTGAATCTAAAAATCAAGATAAACGAATAAGAAATCTAATGAACAGAATAAACTGGTGAATAAAATAGAATCAGAGGCATGGAAATGGAACAGACTGATGATTCTCAGAGGGAAGGGGTGAGGAGGCAGGAAGAGATTAACCAGAGATCTTGTATGCACATATGCATTACCTATGGACACAGACAATGGGGTGGTGAAGGCCTGGGGCGGGGCAGGAACCAGGAGGAGCGGGAGAGAAAAAACAGACATCTGTAACAATCTCAACAATAAAGATTAAAAAGTAGAGAAAAAAAGGAAATAGAATGAAATATAATACTTGATATTAAAAATAAAGAGGTAAAATCATTTTTATAGATTAAAAAAAAGGCTGGCAGGTTTGGCTTGAACAAAGGGAAGGATGCAGATAGCTGAGGCCTGTGGCAAGCCTGCTGTCGCGTGCTGCCCCTCCCTGGCACCCCCGGGCTGAGCAGTTACTCTGAGCCTCCGCAGGATGGCCGTGACCCGCCTCTGGAGCCCGTCCCAGCGCTGGTTGCCCTCGTGGACCATCTGCTTCAGCCGGCTGGCCGTGTCGGTGCGGTTCTCGCGGGCCAGTCGCCGGTACTGCTTGTTGACCAGCTCCAGCTGCGTGAGCCTCTCGTGCACCTGCCGCTGAAAGGCCTGCAGCACACAGAGCGGAGTCAGGGCCAGACCCCGACCTCAACCTCCTGCTGCAAGCAGTGCACCCCCACACTAAAATGGCATGGGGGGGGGGGCTCGCCCTGCCTGTTCCCCGCCCCTAGCTAAAGGACAGACATTTGGGCCTGCTGCGTGCGGCTGGTGGCAGGCTGTGCCGGGGCCCTGGGCAGCGGTGGGGCCTGAGTATGCTGCAGGCGTGTCCCCAGGACAGGGCTGGAGCGGGTCTTACCTCAAACTTCTTCAGCTCTTCTTTGGCGACTGTGTAGAGCACCTCCGAGGAGTTTGGGGAGGCCGCTGTCCTCTCGGCTGACGTGAGCCAATCTTCAAAGCGCGAGTAATCATCTAAAAACTTCTGCCACAGGCGCCAGGTCTCCTCGATTCTGACGGCAAGGAGGCAACTTAGTGCAAGCCGCCCATTTCGCCCAGAGCGCCACACCTTCCCTCTGGACTGGTCCCACCCGATCCCCAACACCCGCTCTCCTCGGGGGCAGAGACCCGGCTACGCCTTCCAGGAGGTATCCAGGCTCATGGCCCTGGGTCGGGACACCTTTCTCCTGGCAGCGCGAGCCCCTCAGCCCTGCTTCAGAAGCTGACAATGGGGACAGGGCTGCACAGGGACAACCAGTCATGGCACAGCCAGCCACTGCACCAAGAGCTGGGATAGGCGTGACCCCATTATGTTCTCCCTGAATGATTTCTCTAATAAGCACTTACTCCTACTGAAGGGAACCAAACACAGTTGCTTATTTAAGTCAGGAGGGTGGGTGCACCCCCCCACCCCCCGCCAAAACATTCAGGGACAGCTCAGTGCTCACTTCATCCGCCGCTCCATCGACATGGCGCAGATGTTCCTCCAGCGCCTGTCCAGGCTCCTGGTGGTCTGCTGGATGGAGTCGCACTCCGTCTCGTTGGCACAGGCGTCCGAGTCGTGCAGCAGGACATCGCAGATGTGGAACACAGACTCCACCCCCGCGCTGTGCTGCTCGATGTCTCGCTGCAGGTCCTGTGATTACAGGAGAGCAAGAAGCACCCTGAGACGATGGCGGTGGGAGGGTCAGCACCAAAGGATCCCCACTCCTCCCCGCCTCCCAGCCCAGAGGGCACAGCCCTGGGCGCATTTCCGCCTTGGAAGCAGCAACACAGGCTGCGTCTCTCACATTTGCGCAACCTTCACGCTGCAGCCCCTGACACAAAACCCAAGCACTGGCAACACTGGGATGGGTCTGTTGAATGGACGAGGTGAAGGGGGGAGAGCAAGGGGCTCTTCCCTGAGAGCCTGCCACCCCAGACTTTGGGGAGGCTTGGGGTCTACTCCAGACCACCGACTCCAAGGGCCGCAAATGCAGACCTGGCTTTGGGAGGCCTTCCACAGAAAACCGTCTTGTCAGCAGGACCCAACACGTTAGCAACATAAACTCTTCACCTTTTATGGTCACTGAGTTCTTAAGACCTTTGTTATCGTCTTAAACACCAGGCTGTGCATGCAGCCTACGGTGCATAGCCTTCCAGCAGCCCAGCCCAGGGCGCCACAGCCCCGGGGAGGACTCGGGGGTAGAGAGCCCCCACCACCCACTGATGGGGTCCAGTCAAACTCAGGGAGGGGACAGGGTCTCGAGTTGTGTCCTATGCTGGTGATAGTGATGCATTTCCCTAGTTTGAGAGGAATGTTCATGAAGAGAAAATACGTGATTGTAGGAAAAAACAGAAACCCTGTTTAAGAATGAACATGGCCCTGGCCGGGCGGCTCAGTTAGTTGGAGTGCTGTCATGTACACCAAAAGGTTGCAGGTGCAATTCCTGGTCAGGGCACATACCGGGTTGTGGGTTCAAGCCCCAGTCAGGGGTATATGGGAGGCAACTGATCAATGTGTGTTCTCTCTCTCTCTCTCTCCTTCCCTCCCTCCCTCTCTGAAGTAAAAAACAACAACCAAATTCTATAAAAAAAGTAAAAGAATGAGCATGGCATTTCCAGGTGTTACTCAGAATATTTCCCTCTGCACAGCATGGGTGGTGGGGTGGTGGCGTGGTGGCGGGGAGAGAAGGAGCTGTTGGTTTTGCAATCCTGGGCGAGTTAGGCTTCTGAGATCCAAATTCTGTGATGGGTGACGTTACACACACACTAACCTTAGTATTCCAATTACATTGCGAAATAGCAGAGACAAAGTTAAATACGTTCCTTGGTTTCAACAAAGCTCAGTTTACAGGAGGGATTGCTTCATAAACAGTGTGGCCTCTGTCTGCAGGGACGTTCACGCCAGGTCACCTCAACGTGTGTCACTTTGGAGTTACTACTAGTGTGTTCATAGGTAGGACTAATATTTTCTTTTCCTCTAATAAATGTACGCTTTGGGGATCCTGTGTTCAAGAGGACATGAAAGCATAAAATGGTAACTCAAGTATATTTTAAATCAAGCAGGTCTCAACTGATTAAAAATGAGCCCCTCAAAGTCAGAAGGAAGTGTTTTTCGGCCGCCAGCAATTGTGCGTGGCAAGGTGCAGGGCGGCTGCTGTGAGCCC
>PVJC01019468.1:0-30205 GCA_004026665.1 Murina feae
AGTCCCCCTTCTCTGGGTGTCTGGGTCCTCAGAAACTCGCTTGGAACTGGAGTTCAGAGCCGCTGGGGACTTGTGGCTCTCTCCGTTTTGGAAAAGAACCGCGTCCCCCGGCGCCAGCCCTTCCCCGAGCCCCGTGCGCGCGCCTCCGTACCTCTGTACTTTGCTTCCGCCGCTCCTCTGAGTCTCAGACTCTTCTCTAATTGTAGGATTTTCACTCAGCCAGCCTTCCTGTGGGTGCGAGTGGTGCCCGTGTGTTCTTTTCGTGTTTTTTCTGAAATAGTTGTTCACGGCTGCATTTACGGTGTCTACCCTATGCCGCCATCTTGTTTCCCCCGAGACTCGGTGCCTCTTAGGGCAGGGCTGAGAAGCAGCCATAGCTGGTTGCTCCGCCCTGTAGATTCCCCGAGACCCTGCCCCACCCAAGCTGTGTGCAGAGGCTTTTGCATATAAAAGGCTGAGTAGCCTCAGGCAAAGGCTAAAATAGCAACTTCTTAGAGATACAAGAGCCAGCATACCCAGTGGTCAGAGTGGTACCATCCTAAATACAACTCCTCAGATTCATAAGGGACACACTCAGGGGGCAGGCTCAGTGAGCACCAAAGCCCCACTGAAACAACTCTTGCCCCTTAAGGGTGACTCCAGCACAGAAGTTCTCCCACTGTAGACACAGCTGATTCTCATAACCAAGTGGCTTGGAGGTCAATTCCTCTCAGTGATCACCTAACACAGAAAGCCACTCTATCAACCAAGGGAAACAGCCAAAATGCGGAGACAAAGAAACAGATCACAAATGACAGAAATGAAGAAAAGCAAACGACTGGATATAGAGTTCAAAACCATGGTTATAACGTTTTTCAAAATTTTTCTAGAAACCACTGATAAACTTAGTGAGACCTTCAATAAATCTAAGCATACACTGGCTAAAATAAAGAATATTATACAGAGATCCAACAACAGACTAGAGGAACACAAGAATCAAGTCAAAAATTTGAAATACGAAGAAGCAAAAAACACCCAAACGGAAAAGCAAAAAGAAAAAAGAATCCAAAAATATGAAGATAGTGTAAGGAGCCTCTGAGACAACTTCAAACATACCAACATCAGAATTATAGGGGTGCCAGAAGAAGAGAAAGCGCAAGACATTGAAAACCTACTTGAAGAAATAATGACAGAAAACTTCCCCTACTTGGTGAAAGAAATGGACTTACAAGTCCAGGAAGCACAGAGAACCCTAAACAAAAGGAATCCAAAGAGGACCACACCAAGACACATCATAATTAAAATGCCAAGGGCAAAAGACAAAGAGAGAATCTTAAAAACAGCAAGAGAAAAAAAGTTAGTTACCTACAAGGGAGTACCCATATGACTGTCAGCTGATTTCTCAACAGAAACCATGCAGGCCAGAAGGGAGTGACAAGAAATATTCAAAGTGATGAATAGCAAGAACCTACAACCAAGATTACTTTACCCAGCAAAGGTATCACGTAAAATTGATGGTCAGATAAAGAGCTTCACAGACAAGAAAAAGCTAAAGGAGGTCATCACCACCAAACCAGGATTATTTGAAATGCTGAAGGGCATTCTTTAAGAAAAGGAAGAGGAAAAAGGTAAAGATAAAAATTATGAACAAAGTGACAACAAATACATATCTATCAACCAGTGAATATAACAATTAAGTCAATAGAAATATCTGATGAACAGAATAAACTGTTGAGTAGAATAGAAGTAAGGGCATAGAAAGGGAATGGACTGACAATTCTCAGGGGGAAGGGGATGTGAGGGGTATGGGAAGAAACTGGACAAAAATCTTACATCTATGGATAAAGACAGTGGTGGGGGTAAGGGCACATGGGGGTTAAAAAAAGGAACATCTGTAATAATCTGAACAATAAAGATTTATTTTAAAATAAATAAATAAAAAGACCCCAAACAGTCACAGCAATCTTGAGAAAGAAGATCAAAGTTGGAAGGATCACAATACCAAATATCAAGTTATACTACAAAGCCACCGCAATCAAAACAGCTTGGTACTGGCACAAGAACCGGCATATGTAGCAATGAAACAGAACAGAGATCTCAGAAATCAACCCAAGCCATTGTGCTCAATTAATATTTGACAAAGGAGATAAGAGCATACATGGAGTCAAGACAGTCTCTTCCATAAATGGTACTGGGATAATTGGACAGATACTTGCAAAAAAAATGAAACCAGACCACCAACTTACACCATGCACAAGAATAAACTAAAAATAGATAAAAGACTTAAATGTAGGTCATGAAATCATAAAAATCATAGAAGAATCCATAGGCATTAAAAATCTCAGACATCTCTTATAGCAATATATTTATGAATACATCTCCTAGGGTGAAGGAAACAAAGGAGAAAATAAACAAATGGGACTACATCAAAATAAAATGTTTCTGCGCAGCAAAAGAAACCATCAACAAAATGAAAAGGGAGCCCATTGTATGGGAGAACATATTTGGCAATGATATATCTGATAAAGGTCTTTGAAAATATATTTTTATTTATTTCAGAGAGGAAGGGAGAGGGAGAGAGATATATAAACATCAATGATGAGAGAGAATCATTAATTAGCTGCCTCCTGCATGCCCCCTACTGGAATCAAGCCCGCATCCTATGCATGTGTCCTTCACCAGATCAAACCAGTGACTCTTCAGTCCACAGGCCGACAGTCTATCCACTGAGTCAAACCATGATAAAGGTTTAATACCCAAAATATATAAGGAACTCGTACAACTTAACAAAAGGAGGACAAACCATCCAATTAAAAAATGGGCAAATGATCTAAATAGACAATTCTCCAAAGTGAACATACAGAAGGCCAAATGACAAATGAAAAAATGTTCAAAGTCACTGATCCTCAGAGGGATGTAAATTAAAACAACAATGAGGTATCACCTCACACCTGTCAGAATGGCCATCATCAACAAATCAACAATGACAAGTGCTGGTCAGGATCTGGAGAAAAGGGAACCCTAGTACACTGCTGGTAGGTATGCTAACTGGTGCAGCCATTATGGAAAACAAAATTTTCCTCAAAACAAAATCTCCTCAAAAATTTAATTTGAAACTGCCATTTGACCCAGTGATCCCACTTCTAGGAATATATCCTAAGAAATCCGAAACACCAGTCAGAAAGAATGTATGCACCCCTGTGTTCCTAGCAGCACAATTTACAATAGCCAAGATCTGGAAACAACCCAAGTGCCCATCAGTAGATGAGTGGATAAAAAAAAAAGTTGTGGAATATTTATACAACAGAATATTATGTAGCAGTAATAAAGAAGGATCTCATTCCCTTTGAGACAGCATAGAGGGACCTGGAGAGCATCATGCTAAGCAAACTAAGCCAGTCAGAGAAACATAAGTATCACCTGAATCAAATGAACAAAATAAACTGGTGAATAAAATAGATCTCCAAAGACATAGAAGCATGGAACAGACTGATGAATCTCAGAGGGAATGGCGTGGAGAGGAGGTCAAGAAGAAATTAACCAGAGAATTTATATGCACATATGCATAACTCATGGACACAGACAATAGTGCAGAGCAGATCTGGGACAGGGATGGGGGTGGGGGAGAGAGGGTCAATGGGGGGAAAAGAAGACATCTATAATTCTTTCAACAAGGAGCTCCAGTGGCGCAATCGGTTAGCATGCAGTACTTACAATTCTTTCAACAATAAATAAAATTTAAAAAAATAATAAAGTAAAAGGGGATTTATTATAATCTATATGCCAAAATAAATAGGAGTACATCAAATTAACAAGTCAACAACTTCTACAAAATGAAAAAATTCCTTGAAAGACATAAATACCAAAGCTTACTCAACAAAAAATAAGCAAAATAGCTCTAAATCTATTAAATAAATTGAATGTACAGTTATAAAACTTCCTATAGAAACTTTTCTTCCTAAGAAAATTTTAGGCCCAGAAGGCTACATTGGTGAATTATACCAAACATTCAGTAAATAAATAACAATTCTTTACAAATTCTTATAAAAAATTAAAGAGTCGAGGACACCTCTATGAGGCCAGAATTCCCCTGATGCCAAAATCAGACAAAAATATTATAAAAAAATAAAATACCAAACCAATATCCCTGTGAACATAGATGCAAATAGTTTTAACTAAGTTTATCATATCCAATTCAACAATATATAAAGAAGACAATACATCATAACCAAGAGAGATTTATCCCAGAATGTAAGGTTGGTTTGCTATTTGACCATCAATTAATATAATTCAATATATTAACTGACTGAATAATAAAAACTATATAATTGTCTCAAAGTAGATGCGTAAAAATGACTTTACAAATTCTGATACAAATTCTGATAAAAATTCTCATCAAACTAGAAATACAGGGGAATTTCTTCACCTGAGAGATGGCATCTATGGAGAGCCTACCACTGGTAACATGCTTAAATGGAACCCTGCATACCTGTCCCCCAATATCAAGGACAAAGCAAGGATATCCATCTTGTCCTGGAGCTTCTAGCCAATGCAATAAAGCAAGAAAAAGAAATGAAAGGTATCCAGAATTGAAAGAAAGATACAAAACTGTCAAAATTGTCTATGTAGTAAATCCTATAGAATCTATAGGGGTGGGGAACTACTAGAACTAACAAATGAGTTTGAAAAGGCTATAAGATCAATATACTAAAATCAATGATTTTTTACATTCTAACAACAAATGATGGAGCTTGAAATTGAAAGAAAAATACCATTTGAAAAAGCACCTCACTTCCAGACTAAGAAGAAGCTGGCCTAAGGGCAGATGGAAGATTTAGGAGAGAGAAGGGTGGTCCCTGAGCCTGGAGAGAATGAAAAATCCTTTGCTAAACTTTCTGGACCAGCAGGGCTGATGGAATATTCATCCTCTGAGACAGGAGAGATGGAGGCTCCACTATAGGTTGTAATGGGAAAGCTGATGACCTCAATTTCCCTCAATTACATGAGAGAGGAGGGAATCTGTTGGAATTACAGAAGGAAATGAAAGAAGTTGCTGGTGGGGCACCAGATTGGGCTGTGGAGATGTGGGGAGATGGGATTGCTGGGTGAAGAAGTCCTGTAAGCAGGTAGAAAAGCATGTCACCGACCAAGGGGTTTATGACCTTAGAGAAAACACATCACCAAGGGCCATTTGGTGCCAGAGAGCAGCAAAAGAGGAAGGGAGTGGCCAGTGGAGCCTTAGGCCTCTGCCCCACCTGCTTACACCCTCCCAGGATCAGGCTCCACCTGTCCTGGCTCACAGAAACCAACATAGAGATGTGGGGAAGTAACACCCCAGCCTCCCACAACCTGTGGAGATGGAAACCAACAGACATATGTGTCTCCCACCATTACTGAGGAAGGCTCCAAAGGTAACACTTCAGGGTGTGGTACACTAAAGGAGAGAGAAGTCAGACGGTTAGCCAGGGTGACAGAGCAGTGAGCCACCTAGACTCTAAGCCTAACCCTCTAAACACTGGCCACATGAATCTCACTCAGCCCCTCTGGTCCTCAGCACCAATTCATGCCCTGAGGATGGTAACAGTGTGTCTCAAGTGGTCTCAGGATCTAGTGAATTACCCAACAGGAGTAAAGCAGACCCTCTGGGACTGTGGTCATCCTGTTACCAGGAAGAGAGGCCTCAGGAAGGTCAAGAGCTAAGGAGCGGCTGAGCTCCCTCCACCCATAGCAGAGCCCAGGTGGGCACTGCCTATAGGTTAGGGACCTCAATGTGGCCCCAGTGTCCTGTCCACTCTACTGCCTCATTCCACAAGGTAGCAATGTTGACCCAGAACCACTCAAACTAATGGCCCCATCTGGCCATCACAGCAAAACAGCACATTAGACAGGAGGCTAACCCCCACATGTTATAGATGAGTAAGGCCACAGAGCCAAGATTGCAAGGTCTCCTGGAAGCTGAGCCTCCAGAAAACTAATCTACAGTCCTAACCACTGTGATGAGAGTCCAGGATTCCAGAACTCCATGATGTTAACTTTTATCCTCAAATTCTGTTTTATTCTACTGCTAAGGGCTCTGACAATCATAGATGCAGAGGTCCTATGGCTGCATCTTCTGGAGCAGGGAATGGAAGATCATGCAACAGAAAGCCATTTGAGCTAGGGTAGTGCACTGGGGATGTACACGGGAGTCTTGTTCCAGCGGTGCCATGGATGGCAGCCTCTCACGTGACATCCAGAGGCACAGGCTAATGTGGAGGGTCTCTGGAGGGCAGGGTCCAGAAGCAGAGGTCTTATCCATTAACTCCTCAGTCTCTGCCACTCACTCAGAGCCTACTTTCTTATACAAGGAGGGGCTGACCTAAGGGTCCAGTCATTGCCACAAGGTCTAGTCAGAGCGTCCTATCAAAATCAAAATGGAGCTCTCAGGGGTATTTTGAAATGGTGACCGCAAGAAGGGCATTTGCTGTGGGATATCTTGAGACAGGTGGATTAGTTCTTAGAAATGGAAAGGACTCACTCTCTATCCACCAGAAAGATGACCTCACATGCCCCCACTGCACCTTTACATCCTGACCCTGGCTTTTCTCCATGTACAGGGTCTTCCACAACATGGCCTCATAAACTTCAAGTCCCATCTCTGGTATTCAGATCATGGGAAACACCTAATCCACAGAGACTGAGACCCCATCCTGTCTCACTTCCCTCTGGGGATGTGAAGAACCTCTGCCCACTTGGAAACAGATGTTTCTGGGGTTCCAAGTGAGATCAGGGACCACAGCACTGGGCAGAGCCCAGAACCCAGAGCATGTGTTGTCACTTCTCAAAGGGCTTGGAGAAGTCATCTGATCCAGCAGCCTGTCTTTATAAGGAAAACCTTCTTGAGAGAAAAAAAATTGACCAGGGCTAGAAAAGAGAGGCTCTTAAAACACAATATGCCCACAAACTAAGAAAAAAGGATATAGGCCAATGGAAAGATAGAGAAACACACAACCAGATTAGATGTGCAGCAGACCCAAGAGGTGCATCTGAGATCAGTGGAGAGATGGGGAGGCAGAACAGCTGAAATGGACCGTGCATCTGGGGGCCACTCACAGCTACTTGTGTTAGAGTCATGGTTTCCAAAGTGTGTGCCAAGGCATCCTGGGCCACTGCAGCAAATTCCTAGGGCACTGCACACTCACAGGAGACACAGCAATATTGTCATCTGCAGGAAAGACATCTTCTGGCTCTAGGGAGCTGTATTTTAGCTGGGATGGGCCATATTCTTTTGGAAGTTATCATATCTTTGTGAAGCTGGCTTTCTGACTGATAATGTGATAAAAAAAATAAAAAGAAAACATGTACCAGTGAACATCCACAAGAAATAGAAAATAAGGTTTTCTTACCGATTGCGCGGCACAGCTTCCCATTAGTAACTGCAGTTATATGAGAATGAAATAAAAACAGTATTCTTTTAACTTATGTAATTTTTTTAAAAAAGAACTACTCATTGTTATGGTTTTTGGACCTAATGACTTGCTAAACAAAACTGTCAGGTATGGCCCAGCCAGTGTTGCTCAGTGATTGTCAACCTGAAAACCGGGAGATCAGAGATTGATTCCTGGTCAGGGCACATGCCTGGGTTGCAGGCTCAATCCCTAGGGTGGGGTGTACTGGAGGCAGCTGATCAATGATTGTCTCTCATGATTGATGTTTCTGTCTCCCTCTCCCTCCCTAAAATCAATAAAAAGATATATTTTTTTTAAAAAACTGTCAGGTATATCTTTTGGCCTGGGGAACTCTGAAAAGATGGCTGAGCATGGGTAGAAAGCCTGAACCCTGTGCTGGGAGTGCAAGGACCTCACCCCTGAGAAGCAGGTGCCTCTCTCTCTCTCTCTCTCTCTCTCTCTCTCTCTCTCTCTCACACACACACACACACACACACACACACACACACGCACACACAGTAGGTGAGGAAAGCTTCAGAAGGGTATTCAGAAGAACAACCTGCTTCTGATCTGAGACCCTCATCCTGTCTGCACTTGGTCCTTCTGAGGGCATAGCTATAGGTTTCCCACTTCCAGCCCCTGGTGGCCCACATCCTTTCCTGCCTCCCCAACTTCTTAATGGAAAAGAAGGAAGTTAATGATTAGGCAATTAGTGTCTGAAAGCCTGGCATCCCCCGGGGCCAATACAAGAAATACCACTACAAAATTCCACCTGATATCTGCCATGAAGGATTTCAACACCACCACAGATAGGGAGCTCAACACCTCAGATGGCAAACTGCCCTCCCATCTGACCTGCCCCCACACCAGGTCCTCACCACCCCTGACCCCAGCAGGGGCCACCCAGAGCTCCTGGAACCAAACCTTCTTTCCCCTCAGGCCTATTCTGGAAAGAAAGCAGCCCCCATGGGCCTCTTCCAGTCTACAGTGGTGCAAAAACAGGATCTTCCCTCAGGAGTCATCCACAAAGGGGGAGGGGGGGGTGTTGTGGAATCAGGCCTGTTGCCCTGGGTAGGTCAGGGAAACTCCCTCGGGATGACAGCAGAGGGCGCTGCCAAGAAGGACTTCCCCTTCAGCAGCTTAGTTGAAAGAGAAGTTTAGTTGAGAGGGAAGTGGCCAGGGCCAGGCAAGCAGGGGCACAAGCAGACATGGGGAAAGAGGGGATATCTCTCTCTTCCAGTCAGGGCACAGAACTTCCAGCTGAAAGTAAGGGAGTGGGAAAGAACCTCACCACCCAACTGTAGTGGAAACTTCCTTTTCCAGCACCTGTGTTCCTCTCCACACCAACCCCAGGATGGCCTCGCCCCATGCTCCTGGGCTTGCAGGAAACAGACTCAAGGGTTTCAATGGCTCCTAGAAAATGGGGTGAAGGAAGAGCTTCCCTGGCTGATGCTCTCTGGAAGGCTTGCTATGATTCGTGTCTTCAGGTAACTCTCCAGAACAGGGAGGCTTCACCTGGGAGTGGCAGCGTTCACCTTTCACTCCCTCTTCCCTCCGCACCACCTAGCACCACAAACAACAAGGCCCAGGAAAGAGAAGAGAGCAGCAGTGGGAGCCTAGAGGGTACAAGCAGGTGAGGGGCAGGATGGAGGAATAAAGAGGCAAGATCCACCTGCTCTATCCTGGTGAGATGGCCACCCTGTGTATGGATCCACCTCTGTGTCTGGGGGCTCCTCGTGGAAGCTCTAATCCCAGGCAGGCCGAGCACCTGGGGAGGCAGGGGTAGGAGCTGCAGTGTGGCTCCCATCCCACTTCCACAGCCCAAGTGCCCAGTAATTTGATAATTGGGCAGAGTTTTCTCTGAGAGAGAGTGGAAGTCCAGAGGACAATCTAGCTCCCTCCTGCCCACCCATCTCATTCCAGAATCCCTTCTTCCCTCAGTGGGTGGAGGGCATTCGTTGATTCAGTGGAGAGATGGAGGGAGGAGCACGTGTAGACAAAACTGGATCCCAAAGCTAGTGAAGGGAAAAGAGCTTTCCTGGAAATACAAAGGCTTTGCTCCACATTGGGAAAGGGCTCCTGATGCAAGTCACCAGATGCCACAGGGCAAGCATCCGCAGGCCCCAGAGCTCCCTTTGCAGATGAACAGGCATCATGCAGGGAGTGAAACCTGCCTTTGGGTCTCCAGTCAGTGCTAAATCTGAAGGGACATCGAATCACCCCTGAACTGGGGCCACTCTGTGGGACCCCTCTATGAGGCCGACACATTCAGCAGACAACACTGTACAGTGTGACACCACTCAGAGGTTGTCTGAGCAGTGGTCATAGGAAAAGTGGCATCATGGCAGAGCCCGGCTTAGGATTTCTAGGCGCAATTCTACTCCCCTCCCCCCAGGCCCCAAACAATGACACGAATTCCCGCTCTGTTCTCCTCACAGCATAATTGAAACCGACCAGTCTCCCATGGGCGCAAGCATCTCACCTGTTATTATCATGTGCATCCGGGAAAACTGGAATGAGGATGACCTCTCCCCTCCCCTCCCTACGGACAGCCACATTTTGGACTGCAAGCTGGAGAGCTAAAGAGCCACTCCCTGAGATCTTGGATAAGTCACTTTCCCTTTCTGGTCTCCTCCTCCCCCGTCAGAAGAACCATAAGGCTTACCTCCATTGTCAGAAATCCCTTCTGGGCCCTGTCAGACCCAGTGATCCGAGGTCCCAGAGCTCAGGGCGCAGCTGCTGCGCTGCGCGCGCCACCTCAAAATACCAGGAGATTCCGCGTTCTCCTTCCTAGTGGGGTGTGGGAAGAAAGTGGGGGCGTCACCACCTGTTTCCCAATCTTAACCTTCAGATACGTGATTGCACCCTGGATGCCCGTTCCCAGCCCAGCCCAGCCCATCTCCGTCGACTGAGCTGCTTGGGCAGCCTGGATCCCGGCGGAAAAGCAAGGCGCGGCTTGTAGAGACGGCCTCGGAAGAACTGGCAAAGAGTTGGATGGAAGGGAGCGGCAGCCCGGCCACCAAGAGGGCAAGGGGCAGAGCGCGAGACACAGCAGAAGCAGGAGCGAAAACAGGACAGCGCGTCTCACGGTGAGCGCAGGGCGCGCAGGACTCCAAACTCAAGGCGCGGCCCAGGAGCTCGAAGAGGATGATTGCCGACCACGCCGTCCAGGTTGGTCGGCAGGCGGTAGTTCCCTCCCCATCATCCCTCCCCCACCACCACCACTCCACCCCCATCCTGAACGCTAGGTGCATCCAGGGCACCCAGCGCATCCCGCGGCCGCGGGAGGGGCCAGCGTCTTCGTAACGCCAGTTCCCAGAGCCCCGCCCGCCCCCAGCCCGGCCCTCCCTGCCCCGCCCCGGCCAGGGCCCCGGCGGGCGCCCCCCGCGGCGCTGCCCCGCCCCGCCGTCCCGCGCTGCCTAGGGCCGGGGCCCGCCGCCCCGCCGCCGGCCCACCTGGCGCAGCGCCGCCCTCGGAGCCCGCACACCCGCGAGCACCCGCGCACCCCGCACACCCTGTGGCAGCAAGAAGACCCAGCGCCGCCGCCCGCCAGCTTCCAGGGCCCTGGCCCGCCTGGCGCCCGCGCTCTGCCTCCCCGCGATGGCCCCGCTTGGGTACTTCTTATTCCTCTACAGCATGAAGCAGGCATTGGGCAGCTACCCGATCTGGTGGTGAGTGAGCCTTCCTCGCGTTCGCCGCGGCCTCTGTGCGCCCCTAGCCGCCATCCCCTCGGGCAGGGCCCGCAGTGGCCCGGAGCCCACGCCTTACCCCTTCGATTCCGCGGGCCGTGGGCACCCGGTTGTTTCCCTTGGCGGCCTCTTTTGACCTGTTCGGGCCAGGGCTGGGATGCGGGTGGCGGAGCTTCCGGGGACATTGATCTCCGGGCCAAGAGGGGCCCCGGCGAGAGACGAGGCGAACAGTGGGCTGGAGAGAGGCGGGAAAAGGGTCCGCACAGATGTCACAAACGTCTGGGCAGCCTGAGTCCAACGGAAGCGGGGAGGGCGAGCTGGGAGAGAGAAATTCGCCAGAGATTTTTCTTACGGACCGTGTCTTACTCACACACACACACACACACACACACACACACACACGCACACCTTAAAACAAAGTCGTTGAGACAAGACCGAACAGCTCGGGGCAGCGCAGTTACGTAAAGACAGCAGTGGGGACTGGCCAGGAGCGGCAGGCGCAGTGGGGCCAGTGCCAGGCTCTCCGTGCCTCCCTCCGCTTTCCCGGCGACAGTGTCCCGAGGGGCCCTGTCTGCGAGCCGTCGGCCTGGACTCTCATAGCCAGAAGGAGTTGCCGAGAGGTGCAGAGGGAGTGAGCATCGAGTTTGAGGTTTCCTGAGGGAGAGGCCTTGGAACCCACCTCGGATAAGGCTAGGGCGCTCTGTCCTCTGCTCCAGAAAACGCACATCCCTGTAAGACCAACCTGAACCTGGTCATGGAAGTTCAGACAAACTGAAGGAAGGATCCCGAGAGTTTCCTGCACATATAGGGGTAGGCGGGTCAGGGTTACTCTCTCTCCTGGCATCTGATTAGGCAGGGCCTTCAAAGTCAGAGTCGCCCCAAGCCCCCTGCGGCGAAAGCGGGCGCCGAGGGGCCGGGCGCGCCTTTGGAAGAGACCCAGAGTTGGAGAGAAGCCTCCCCACACACTTGCGCGTTCTGCACACACCCTCCCAGGAACCCTTTCTGACGGCTTGCCTGGAATTATAATAATTACGCCGAGGGGAAGGGGGAGACCCAGCGAGCCCAAGTACATCTAATCCGATAATAATTTTTCTCTTCGAGATTGTTCAAGAGTGGGGGCGCCCAGGGTGGGAACTACGGTCCAGGCGCAGCCAGGCGGGGCGGAGCGGAAGGGTGGGTGGGTGGGGCGGGTCCGGGGGCCTGGAATGGGTGGTAGAGTGGCGGGGACGCGCCTCGGAGACCCGGGTGCGCCCAGCACCCGCGTGTCACCTGCAGCTCCGGCGCCCCCACAGCGCAGGCTGCAACGAGCGAGCCTCGGACGCGGGGACACTGACGCTTGCCTCACCAGTTGTGGGGGAAGCCAGGGAGCGCGTCCTGAGGGCCCGCGGCAGCCAGCTCCCTCGCTGGCTTCTAATTAGAACCACCGCTGCATTCCTGGACGCAGGAGGAAGCGCCTTCACATTCGCGCTCCTCTCGTAAAGAAAGGCCCTGTCACCAGCCTCTTGCCTGCCCCACGCAGTGAGGGCTTTGCCCTGTTGGGCCCGCGGGACCGTAGCCTCGCCCCCACAGCACACGTGTAGCACTCTTTTCACCTGAGCCATGTGTGTTCTGTCTAAATGGACCCTAACCTGGTCTTCTCCAGATCAACCCAGGGGGTCCTCTCCCCAGAAACTACCACTAGGCACCCACCCAAGCAAGAGTGCAGGGCAGCCTGTGGCCACAGAGGGTAGGTGTGTCATGGAACCCCACTTTGCTTGCACACTCAGTGATTCTCTGTTTCCTGAGAGGAAGTGTATCTGGTGGACACAACCTCAGGGCTCCTGGGGACCACCGGTTTCCCTTACTCCTCTCTGCTCCCAGGCCAGCTGGAGACAGGAGGGTGCTGCCTCCCCACAAGGCACACAAGCAGAACAGAGAAGAAATGAAAAGATGTGGGTTATAGCAGGAAAAGCCTGTATCTTCAGCCCCACCTGTGCAGAGCTCCCACAGGTGGCCCCTCCCTTTTCCTGCCCACCACCCAAAAGGGGGCCTGAGGGACCCTCCCTTTATAACTTCTCACCTTCACGCCCAGCCTCCCAAATTGGCTGTTCTGTTTCACCCTTCCTGCCCCAAAGGAAGTTACTATCCCATTCCTTCTCCCCACCCCAGCAGCTCACATATAAAAGTGAAAGCGATGGGGACTTCCTCACCTGAGAAATAGCCAGGAAACAGCCCAAGTCAGGAGTAATTAGGCTTTTGAAGTTGGTATGGCTCTTGATGGGAGGGTGGAAGGAGAGGAAGAAGGAAAGGAGCAGCAGCAGCCTGTGGGGACCTGAAGGGCACAGGCTCCTCAGGACCATCTCAGAGTGTTGTTCAATGCCTAAGGTCCAAGGTCCAAAGGTAAAATGGTTCTAAGAGCTGCAGAGCCCTGCAGGAGCATGTGCTCCTGTTTGACAGGTGAAGGTGGGAGCCCAGAGAAGGGAGGGGTCTGGGCACCTGACACCCTTGGCTAGTGCTCCCTCCCCACACCAGGCTGCATTCCTAAAGAGTCAGAGTTAAGTGGAGGCCCCCTGGGTACACCGAAGAGGCATGGAGTCTAGGGGACACAGAGCCCTGTAGAGACCGCCCTCCTCCCGTAGGCAAGGTGATCCCTGTTGTACTTTGGGCACCTTTCTTCCACATCCCACCCCCAGTAGCATAGCCAGGGCCCTGGAGACCATCTTTTGCCTCCATCCTCACCCTCCTGCCCTCCAGGCCAATCCCACACCTTACTTCTCAGAGTTACTGCCCTGATTTCATCTGCACAGGCAGCCTGCTCCCCTTTCTCTGTAGGAACCCCCTTCCAGCTGCCTTGCCCCTCACTAGCCCCTGCTGGACTGCAGGCTCCCCAGCACATGTCCCCCCAGCTAAGCAGTACAGTGAGGCTAAGTCCAGCCTTCTCCCATTCTTCGGCCAGCACAGAGGCTGGGATGTGCTCCCTGCCTTTCCCTCCTCTCCAACCTCTCATCTTCCTCCCCAGACCCCGCTAGGCCCTGCCACACCTGGGCATGTAGGCACCAGCCAAGAGCATGTGTCCAGCCCTCCTGCTCCTTCTAGCCCCTAAGGAAGGCCATCACCTGCCCTCACCTTCTGAAACCTCCTCTGTGATGGTCCTCCGTCATACTGGCCCCACAGGCTCCTCTCATTCTGAGAGTGAGACATAGGCCTCCCTCAGTGGGCCCCACCGTTTATGGGGTGAATATGTGTGTTGAGTTCAGGAGCAGGTGAAGGCATTGCCCAGGTCCCTCAGCCTCATAGCGTGGGCAAAGAGGAGGAGAAGGAGGGGGAGGAGAGGAGGAGAAGAGCTGAGCAAGACTCAGGCTTCTTAGATAGGCAGGGCCAAGTGGGCAAGATTCCAGACCTGTCCTGCCTCTGTGAGCTGCATCCGATGTGCCTTCCCAGGGTGGCCCTGCCCCCTGTCTCTCCAATCCTTCATTTCTCTCTCTCTCTCTCTCTCTCTCTCTTTCTCTCTCTCTCTCTCTCTCTCTCTCTCTCTCTCTCTCTCTCTCTCTCTCTCTCTCTCCCTGTCTGTCTGCCTGCCTGCCTGCCTGTCTGTCTGTCTGTCTGTCTGTCTGTCTCTCTCTGCGCCCCTGAGGCTGGTGATGCTGGTAGCTAGCTTATAAAACTAGAGAAATCCCAGTGCCAGCTGTTGCAGGACCCTGGGGCACTAGGAACAGTGTTCTGCACAGAACCGTGAACAGACATCCTTGTCCTGAGGGGCAATGTCAGAAATGCCCACAGATAGAATCTATATGGTCAGAATACTGGTTCATATAACTAAGTTCGCTCTCCCTCATCTTGAGCCCTCACAAACCCACTAACATCTGGCCCTCTGACTTAGCCACCCAAACACTCAGGCCTCTATCTGGGGTCTGGGTGTGGCAGCGTCTCCCAATTGGCTGCCCTCCATTTTTCTGGGCTTGTTATCAATTTTTATGAAATGGTTTTCTGTTTTATTTGCATAAACTCGCTAGAATCCTTTGTGTGAGGAGAATAGAATGGATACATATAGGAAGAGCAGTCTCAGAAAGGCTACAAATTATACTCTTCATGGGGGGCACCCTGTGCAACTCTCCAGCCTCAGGATGGGAAGTACCTGGTCCTGCTCTGCAGGTGCGGCCCAGGACAGGAAGCAGGACCAGGATGTACCACCTGTCCATGGAAATGTCGGTTATATGGAGACTGCAGTCCACAGGTTGTCCATGAAGAAACAAGAACAGAAGTTAAAAATGCATGGGTGAGGCCCTAGCTGGTTAGGCTCAGTGGAGAAAGTGTCAGCCTATGGACTGAAAGGTCTCAGGTTCAATTCTGGTCAAGGGCACACGCCCCGGTTTTGGGCTCAATCCTCAATAGGGGGCATGCACAAGGCACCTGATCAATGATTCTCTGTCATCATTGATGTTTCTCTCTTTCCTATCCCTTCCTCTCTCTCTAAAAATCAATAAAAATATATTTTTTTAAATACGTGTGTGGGGCCACCGGTGTGGCTCAGTGGTTGAACATCTCCACCCATGAACCAGGAGGTCACAGTTTGATTCCCCTCAGGGCACATGCCCAGGTTTCAGGCTCAATCCCCATTAGGGGGCATGCAGGAGGCAGCTGATGATCACTGAGATTTCTATCTCTCTCCTTTTTCCTTTCTCCGAAATCAATAAAAACATATTTTTAAAAAAAAAAAAAAAATGTGTGTGGGTCGTGGCAGTACCTGCACTGCCACATTTTTAGGTATTTTATAGTGGATGAGAAGTTTAAAAAGAAAAGTCAAAATACAAGCTGTTCTCTAGCAAATTTGAAAAGCATCTGTCTGCCGGGAGTCCAGAGTCCCCTGCAGCAGGCAGCCCTTTTGCTTCACCACCCAGTACTGCATTTGGATTTAAGGGTGGTTGGAGGACTAAGAAGTGTTTGGAGCCCACACTGCTGTGTGGGTCTGAGAGTTGGGGGCCAGAAGCTGCAGAGGGTCAGGAGGTGGATTTTGGCTCCGAGTAGGAAGGCTCCCTGAATCTGAGAGCAGTCCCAGTGCTGGTGCATGGAAGGTGGTGGGCTGCCCATCCTGGAGGCATGGAAAGGGACAGCCTGCTGCCACGTGAGCCCATGGACACCTGGTGTTCACCACTGCAGCTGACAGCCCTCCTGGTCATTTCCCTAAACTCCACCAGTGCAGTCTGCAGTCTGAGTAGCTTGTTTGTTCAACAGCTGGTGTCAGACATGCACTATACTGATAGGATCTTGCAGAGAAGCCCTGGCACAAACAGCAGAGACAGCCTGCCTGGCGCACCCATGCTGGGTTGGACATGAGCTGACTGAGTCTCAGGTTGAGGGGAAAGAGGCCTCAGCCGAGCTGCCTGTGCCCAATTCAATCTCCCTCCCTTTGTGAAATTGTCACAGGACTGTCCCTGCATCACTGCTATGAAATCCCATGAGGGAATTCATTCTTCCTCCCTTTGCACCTTTTACTCTTGAAATTGCTGGTAAGATTTTGTTGAATGAACAAATGAATGAATGAACCAGTAGAATCTTTCCCATGAAAAACAAGCCATATGAGGTGGCCTGAGCTGAGGGACATGAGGACATAGCTGAATGTTTTTACAGCACCTTCTGAGTTCCCCATTCTGGGGCTGGGTGCCCATGACTCATTGGGGAGTGCTACGTCGGTCTCCCTCCAAGCCTCCACAGGTGACACCCTGGAGGTGTTTAATGCTTTGGCGCTTCCACATTCCTTCCCAGACAAAAACGTGCCGCCGCTGCCGCCCAGGGAAGCGGGCAAATGCTTGGCCGCAGGCACTCGAGCTTCTGCCCACCTGCTGGGACTTGCTCAAAGTATGTGTCAGTAATGCTTTCTGGCCCGGTGGGTCGGGAGTGCTGGGAGGGCTACAGGCAGGGTCATGCACTGGGCAGGAGGGGGTGGGTCCTGGGACCCCCCTCCCTTTGGCCCTCCCCAAAGAGAAGGTGCTCAAACTCTGAAGGCAGGGTCTTCCAAGTGGAAGAGAGAGAGAGGAGGCATGCTGCCTTCCCTGGGATCTCCTTGGTGTGTAGAACCTGGAGGTTCTCCCTCAGGCAGGTCTGCACCCTTGGGGGAGCCTGTGGCTCTTGAACAGTTGCACCCAGAGGAGCAGAGCACGTCTATCAAGCCAGGCAGCCATCAACCCTCAGGGCAACCAGCCCACAGTTGGGGCCTCAGATCTCAGGACAGGACCCTCTTCCTCCTGTGGAAAGGCTCTGATCTTAGAAGACAGCAATTCTGACAGGACAGCCGCTCTGGAGGCCTTGTGTGTCATCAAGGAGGAGACCCCTGGACAAACCAGGACCCTTCTTGCCAGAGATCCCACAGGGTTGACAGCAAAGGCCACTGGACCTCCTTGCTCTCCCAGGACCTAGGCAGAGCTCAGTGCCCACTCTGTGCCTGCTCTGTGCCCTCAAAGGACAAGAGAAGGCATGGCTCTGCCCTCTGGAAGAGGCACCTCATGGCCCAGACATAGGAGGGCATGCAGAAAAGTGGAGAGCCTTATTGGAACAAGAAAGCAGACAGCAGAGCTGGGGCACAGGGTGCTTCCTAGAAGAGGTGGCCTAATGATGTGGGGTTAAATATGCCCTAGGGATGCCAAGGTACAAGGACCCACATCCCCACTGCTCACCTCCCTCTGGGGGCCTCAGATAGAACGTGGCCCACATCCTGCCCTCTAGGCCCAGCCGAGGCCCCACCTACAGAGCCCAAAAAATGCTCACCTGAGATCCTGCCTCCCATCCAGACCCACCTAGACAGTACACAGGGCCAGCCTCTCTGACTGGGAATTTATGCCTCCACCAGCCTCTTCTGTCCTCTGGCCCCACCACAAAATCATGGTAAAGTCCACATGGTGAAGGCCATCAGCCAGGCTGGGTTCTGGACAGCCTGCCTCTCTGCATGTCACAGCCAGTGCCGCCTCTATTCCAAGTAAGACAGTCTGGCAAGGCGCCCAGCCTCTGCAGTGTCATCTTCAACAGGAGTGAACGAGAAAGAAGGGAGGAAAACCACCAGTGCTAGTGCAGCCATGGTTCACGTGGCCCAGCCACAAGTGGAACCAAGCCTAGGGGCCACTTTGCACGTGGTGTGTTCTGGGCTGAAGGGGACACCCCCCACCTTGGAAAAAAGACAAGTTTGCCATCTCATTGACTTAACACTGTGGGTTCTTTTCATTTCACTCACACATTTTTACTGGTTGTTAAAAAACTGCACGGAGCAGTTTGTGTTCTGTATTTTAAGGGTTGCCTCTCCATTGAGCATTTTTGGAATCTCTGGGCCTTCTGAGTGATGGTGCTAGCAGTTCCACAGGTCTGTGGTGTGGATGTGCTATGTCTGACTGTGGGCTCTTTCTGCTGTGTGGACACTCCTGCAGGGAGGGTCTCTTCTGAGCTGGGATCCAGGGTAAAGGCTCAGAACTCAGGGGGCAGGGAATGAAGAGTGACACATCTGAGGGTGCATTCAGTGTGGGACATTGATTTTGAGAGGCTTGTGGGACATCAGGGTGTGATGTCTAGCTGGGCAGCTAAAATTCTGCTAATGTGTGGGCGCCTCCTGGGATGCCATCCTGCACCTCAGGGTTGGCAGAGGAAGGGAAATGCAGTGGTGAATCATGTGGCCAGGAGCAGCTAGAGGAAATGGGTGAAGTGAGGGCAGGTGACCTTCAGTCCTCTCCCCAGGATGGACAGGCCTTCATGTCCCTGTGGTTTTCAGGACCACAATCCCAGGAGCCATCAGGGCAGCGCTGGTCAACCCCCAAGGTGGCCACTAGCTGAAACATCCTTTTGTAGCAAAGGCCATGAGGAGGCGGAAATACATGGCACCCCTGAGGTAGGGTCAAGACCTTGCTGTGACCTGGATTTAAAAAGGGGTGATAGATTTCAGGGTCCCACCACCAGTGCTCACCTGGACACTGTCATTTCTCCTGTGAGTGACCCCAGTTTGCATTCTTGTGCAGCGTGTAAGGGGCTAAGGGCGGACTGGAGGACTCACCTGCCATCCGGGTTCCAGGTGAGAGCTTAGCATGGGCTCCGGGGTTGACTGAGGCCCTGCCCAAGAGCCCTCTCATTACTGCTGGACAGATTCCAGTTTGCCTCCTCAGGCTAGGGAGCAGGCTGTCACTTCCCACCAGGCATCTCCCTTCCCATGAGATGACTGCGGAACATTCACCACTGGCTCCACCTCCTCCTGTTGGTGCCTCTGAGGGGACACATAGGCCTGGTCACCTGCTCATCTCTGATTCTGGGCTGGAGGGAAGTGAATGGCTTCTCGTGGAGATGGATGGGGCTGTAGCGGGTAAGGGATCATGTCCTGCTCCACTCCTGACCTGGATCAGATGCTGCCTTCCTGGGTCTGACTGAACCCACATTCTCAAAGGTGGCATTGGACATCCCCAGAAGCCTTGGGGTCCGGAAGCAGAAATCAGAGGAAAACCCTGGCTGCCAGACCCAAGGGTTTGGACTTGAAGAGGCCTCTCAAGGGGTCTCCTTGCCAACAGGGAGGCGTTACAACCCAATTCAGAGCTGGACGTACCCTCAGTTACCCAGAATCAGAACCCCTTTCTCAGGGCAAATTTCTGACTCAGCAGGTTCAGGGAACTTGAACAGGTCCTATGGTGGGCACGCTGTCAAGTCAGGGGCTACCCTGGGAGGACCCAGCTCTCACCCAGCCACCTGGTGTGTCAGATGGGGAAACCAAAGTACAAAAGGTTCCCTAGCTGCAGGCAAAGTCAACCAGCCAGAGGACAGGCAGGGGCCACCACACAGGTCCCCCCTGGGGGGGGGGGTTCCATGATGGAAATGGGCCATATGAGTGTAGTGATGGCTGGTGGGTTTTGTTTACTAATATGATGTATACCATACTGATTGTCTGGACTACATGTCCATTTCCTCCAAATCCACATGTTGAAGCTCTAACCCCCAATGTTATGTTAGGAGATAGGATCACTTCCTTAGAGTAGAGGAACTCCTTCTCTCTGCCAGATAAGGACATAGTGAGAAGGCAGCTATCTGTTGGCCAGTGTCTTCCTCTGAGCCATGGCCTCCCAGTACAGAGGGTGTTGGGAACCACCTCCATAGTTTGTGCAGATTGAAGGGAGTTACATAGTGAGCCGGGCTGAGATGACAGTGACAGGACAGGTGGGCCAAGTAAAGGGTTGGGCAGTGGCTAACTGTAGGCAGAGGCCCAAGCAATGCCAGGGGTTTGGAAGGAAGCAATAACCATTCTCTGAGAGGGAAGGGCACTGGGCTGCGGGGAGAGGTGGTGCTGGCTGAGGTGAGAAGCTGGAAGAGCTATCTAAAGATCTTGGTGACTGACTATGAAAGCCGCACTGGCATGGACCCTCACGCTGCACATGGAAGGCCTATCAGCCCATGAGGTTCTGTCTCAAGGTCTGAGAGAGAAGCATCCTGTGAGCAGAGGAGGAGTCAAGGTACACCAGTCTGCACTGTGTAACAAGTGACCAGACTCAGTGCTTCAGGTGACATCCATTTATTAGTTCATGCTCTGCAGGTCAGAAGCTGGATGATTTGTCTGAGTTTCTTGCTCAGGGTCTCATGACACCAAAATCAAAGTGGCCAGTCTGGGAAGAACATGCTCCCAACCTCTAGCCTTCAAACTCAGGACCTTGTGGTGAGAGGATCCAGTCTCCATGTACTGGTAGCTGTCGGTCTGGTGGTTTGTAGCTCCTATGGACCACTTTCTGGCCCTTTCATCTCAGAACCTCAGCAGCTCCAGAGAGTGCTAACTTCACCCCAGCTGGAGGTTGTGCTGTGAAAACAACTCATGGTGGGCCCTGATAGACATCCGCTCTCCACCACAGGTCCTGCCAATGCAGCTATTGTGATCTCTGTCTATCACAGTCTGGGCAGAAGGGTGGGGGCTCTTGGGGCCACATTAGAGTCTGGGCTCAGTGGGTGGTGAGACAGGGGGAGCCACACCCTGCATTCCCACAGCATGCAACCCCCCACCAACACTCAGAGCAGCCTCAGTGCCAGCCCCTGGGACAGGAGATGGCATCTCTATTTGAACCCACCACGGACTGCAGTTGGGCTCACCTTCAACTATGAACACGGTGGCAAACTGCAGCACTGTTGGCAGTTTCTGAGCCAAATTTACCAGGAGAAAGCAGACACTTTCATCTCAGATGACGGTTGGGCCAGAGAGTACAGAATGCACTGGCATTCTCAGCCCCAGCGTCTGATCAACAAAGAGACACACTCACTCCCGAATCACAGCCTTGTGCTGTGGCTGCATTCAGTCTACTGCTTCCTCATAACTATGTCTTCTCTTGATTCAAGATGAATTCTACCACCCATTCCCACAATGTGCCCTCCTCCTGCTCGACATCCCCTGCCCTTGTAGAAAGGGACACCCCTAACCCGCCTTCCTCCCCACCACCCCGCGCTCTATCCTCTGCTCTCAGTCTTCCTCAGAAGGGGGAGGGAGTTATAGACTCTGGTTTCCAAATATTGATTGCCTAGGGACTTCTACTTTCTCCTTGGTGAGAAATCTGGGTCCTCAGTATGTGCAGTGTGGATGCTTTCCCAGCTTTATTGAGATTCAAGTGACACATGGCATTGTGTGAGGTTCAGGTGTACAGTACAAAGATTTGATAATGTAGATGTTGTGAAATGATACACTCACATAAGGTTAGTGAACATATTTGGATTTTTTATATGATTTTTTAATGGCTCAATTTATCCTTCAAGACCTAGCCAACATTTGGTGGCCCAATTAGCCCTCTTGGCCCTCCCCTACCCTCCTCCTGCTCAACATCCCCTGCCCTTGTAGAAAGGGACACCCCCAACCCACTCCCCTTCCCCCGCGCTCTATCCTCTGCTCTCAGTCTTCCTCAGACAGGGTCTGCATCGCCCAGACCCCCTTAGTCACCTGGTTCTTGAGCAGGAAAACCTTCCTGGAAGTAAATCAAGAAATTAAAGGTGTGGAGAGAGATCCTGCTGGTGTTGGTGGAGGCTGGAGCAGCTGGAGCGGCATCTGGGCTGGCGGCCATTAGCATCCTGGCCTCACTCAGGGAAGTGACGAGCCCGGGCCTGCCCAGAGGAGAGCCTGGAGGAAGCAGGTGGGAGCTGATTTAGCACCCCCAGAAATGAACTGGGGAGAGGCTATTAACTTGAGAGACCCTCTCTGCTTCTCCTAGAGCAGAGTCCTAGAGTGTGAAGGAAGCAGGGTGGGCCAAATCTTTCTGCCCTGGCCCTGGTTTGCAGGCAAGAAGGAAGATGGGAAGGACCAAGGTGGTGCAGGCTCTGTGGGATGTGTGGGAGCTGTGGGGTTCTGGGGTGAGTGCCTTGCCCCTCTTGTACCCCCACACAGAATACATCCTGGCCTCCCATCTGGCAGGGGCCAGCACCTTGAGACTGGCAAGGACAGAGAGATGGAGTCATCTTGTCTTTCTGTCTAAGACTCTAAGTCAACATCAACATGAATTTTCCTTCTAGTGAGAGGTGGGCTCCCTGACAGGAGGCCTGTGGAAACTGCTGAAGAAGCCAGAGCCACCACAGCTCTTCTCCCCACCTGGCTTCCTGATGGACAATCAGCCAGCCACATGGTTCCCAGGGCCTCTACACCTTCATCTCGCCATCACTGCAAAGGGTGTTGCCCCCATCCCTGGTGCTGTGGATTCAGGTCAATCCCATCAGTGCCCAGTGAGGGTGGGCATGCAGCCTGGTGGATGTACCACAGAAGATTTTGGTCCCTAGTCCTTAGTGTGGAGCCCCCAGCACCTGCTTCTTACCAGGTGGGGTCAGAAGTGGGGACACCAAGCTTCAGAAACAGATGCAAACCTCAATCTGGGCACTCTCCCTTCCAGATCATGTGCATTTCTCAGGGGTCAAATATGTCTTCTTCAAGAGTGCCAACCCACCCTGTAGTCAGATGTCCAGTCATTCACACACAGTATACAGGCTACGCAGTTCTTGGGGCTGGGACAAGGTACCTGGTAGGTGGGTATCATAAAAACTGAGTGGACTGGACAGGAAGTGGATGTTCCAAGGAGAACCAGGATTCTGGGCACTGTACATTCTCTTTATGGTTCTCTGTGTCCAAGTGGCCAAGAGAGGCAGGGGGTGTGCAGGTTAGCTACAGACTGTTTCCCACCACTGCCTCCTCTTGTCCACCTATCCCTGCTCTGTCCTGGAGCCAGGCCAGGCCCACTTCTCAGCCTGGAGGCCTCACTCTAACAAACTGATTGCTTCCGAGGGCAGAGACAGCTGACCTCAGTGCATCCTGCCATCTATCCACTTGATCCTTGCTTATCCATCAGGAAGCCAAGTACCAGGTTGACACAGGAGTCTCAGAGAAATAGTGGAGATAGCCCATCCATACAGGGCAAAGGTGTAGGTGAGCCAGGAGCAAGTTACAGGATGCTTCCAAGAGAAAACCAAACAGTAAAGTGAGAGCAGAGGGCTGGCCTTTCTGGAAACTGGGGTCCTGGGACTATGAGGCAATTGAGAGTCAGGCCTGGCCCAGTGCTCGGCATTCACTGGGGTTCACAACCAGTGAATGAATGAGCCAGCCCCACTGTTGCACACCACACCAGGGAAACAGATTCAGATAGAGATGAGGAGAGGCCTGTGGTGTCTGGCACGAAGTCATGGCTGGTTTGTGGCTTCGAGCAAATAATGGGCAGGATGAGGAGTGCTCTGGAATATCAGGGTGAGGACATGCAAGGGACTAGAAGTCTGGTTTGGAAGTGCCAGACCTCTCCCAGGTTCAGGGACATGGGGGCAGCACCTATGGTAAGGAAGCTTGGCTTCAATAGGACATCTGACTACAGGATGAGTTGGCACTCTTGAAGAAGACAGGTTGACCCCTGAGACATGCACATGATATGGAGGAAGGGAGAGTGCCCAGGAATGGTTGGAACACACAGGCTGTGGAGGGGTTTGGGCAGGAGGGCATGGGATGAGAGGATGTCATACATGTGAAACCCTGCATTCAGGACTTCTAAGGAAAAGTTGCCCCCTCTCCAGTCTCCATCTGCTAGTGAAGTAAATAAGATGGAATTGGATACATGCTGCCTGCCAAGGGGCAAGGAGCAGGGTTCTGCAGGAGAGAGAGGGTGTTCTGTATGGCAGTCAGGATGAGTGGGGAAAAGCTCTGTGCAGAAAACAGAGGGAGTGTGTAAGGAGGCTGGTATGGCCGGAGTGCAGGGCCCCCATGGTGTGAGAGGAAGGAGCTGGAGAAATCCAGACCATAGCAGGACTGTGCGATGAGGAAATGTTCTCTGAGCCAATCAGGCAGCAGGAGCTCAAGGGCACGGGCTTTGTGCCTCAGGCAAAGAGGAGGCTTTGGAGATTTTGGAGACTAAAGTGGGAAACATGATAGGGTCCACTTTCTATTTCAGAGAGCAGGTTTGTTTCTGTCCCCGATTGTTCTCATCAGAGCAAGGTGGAACTGAGTTACTTAGAGTAGGACTCACCAAATACAAGTATTATAATGTGGGTATGAGGGACACAGAAGCCTTGTCCCATCTTCTCAGGGCTCAGCCCTCCCAGGAAAGAGGAGGTGCTGAATAAGAAGAAGCCCTAGAAGTTCTGGCTGAGGCATTAATAAAGCTGCCATTTCCTCAGTCTCACCAAATAAGGAAGAAGAAACAGGCCTTCCAGCCTGGAGCCCAGCTAGCAAGCTCCCAGATAAGCAAGGACCCAGGGGCTACTCTGGACCTGGGCCTGGGACACCCTCCCCCACATAGTCCAGAATAAGGAGAGACTAGGCTCCCTGAAAAGACAGAGGACAGAGCATGCACAGCCCATGGCCTGAGTGAGCATGGTACCTCTGCTAAGAGACAGTCGATCTTTGATGATGATGGTGTATTCAGAAGCCATGGTCCCCTTAGGATCTCCTACCCAGCAGTGCTCCTGGATCTGGGACCTCCCCGACCAACCTGAAGATCTCCACAGCCCTTTCCCAGAGACCCTGCAGATCCTTGGTGATACCAGCAGCTGATGGAAGAGAAGATTGCACAGCCTGGCACCTTCACAAGAATGAAGGAGGTACTGAGATGCAGAGCTCTGCCTATAAGTGCCACCAACCACCGCAGAGATGAACACATCCACGGGCAGCAGGACCATAGGGTACCCGCTGCAGAGATGGACATATCCACAAGTGGCAAGATATGTAGTGGGCACCCACTACTAAAATGGATGCGTACACAGATGGCAGGACCACAGGAACCACTGTGGAGACGGACATGTTCATGGCGGCAGGATGGTGAAGTACCCACTATGGAAATGATAAGTCCACAGGTGGCAGGACTGTGTATCACCTGTGGGATTAAATAAACTCTCACTCCTCCTGCTAAGAGGACCTGGTCATTTTTTTAAAACCAAGGTGCAATTATGTACAGTAAAATGAAAATGATTCAATCAGTCTGATACACAAACACATGTGTAGTCAACTCCCCCATCAACACAGAACACTCTGTCACCCTCGTCTCCTGTGGTCCAGTAGAACTCTCCACAGCTCTGTCCCATATGTAACCCTCCACCATGGTAGCCTTGGACCACATGTGGCTGGTGTGATTTCTTTTTATGTCATTTTACGTCATTAAAAGTCAGGTGCCTGTGGGTAGAGGGGACCATTCTGCAGCCTGAGAAACCTCTTTGCCCCAGTCAGGCCTGTCCCCCCATGTGCATGTGGAAATCACCTCTCTGGTTTTTGTTCCCATCCATGATGTGATCAGCTTTTGTCTCAGACAGGTGGAACTCAGGCATCTGTCAGGCCTTTCTGCTGCTCTCACTCCTATGTCTCCCAGCGGATTCCCCTGCAGAAGCTCTGTCTTGTATCCACACCTCCTACTGCACGCTCAGTGCTTCCTGTCTACGTGCACGCTCACAGCCCTGTGAATGTTCTTGAGCACATCTTCCTTGGGACATATGTTTTTGCTTCTGTGGGGCTGGGCCAGAGGTGGGGAGGCCTGTGGTTCAGCCGCTGCTGTCCCCACCTTACCCTCACTCCTGCCCCAGACCAGCAGCCCCTTCTCTGGGCAGCAAGTGACCTCCATCCCTCCTTGATTTACTCCCCACCACTCCACAGGCACATCTTGAGGTTTCGTGCTAAATCGCAAGCACAGTGTAAGGACAAGCTACCTCCAGGGTGGAAGCACATCTCACCCTGGAAGGCACAAGTGCCCCAAAGAAAAGGGCCTTCATGATCCCTCCAGGGCAGACCCAGCTTCTGCTCTGTTTCAAAGGCTGCCAAGGCAGTTCTCCCACTCACCAGGCCTCTCTGCCCTTCTCCCCCAGGTCCCTGGCTGTCGGGCCCCAGTACTCGTCCCTGGGCACACAGCCCATTCTTTGTGCCAGCATCCCAGGCCTAGTACCCAAACAGCTGCGCTTCTGTCGGAACTACGTGGAGATCATGCCCAGCGTGGCAGAGGGCGTCAGGATCAGCATTGAGGAGTGCCAGCACCAGTTCCGTGGCCGCAGGTGGAACTGCACCACCATCAACAACAGCTTGGCCATCTTTGGCCCTGTGCTGGACAAAGGTATGCCTTCCAGGTGGAGGTGGCAGCCTGTTGGTGCAGCAGGCCCAAGCCAGCTACCCTGCTCTGCCCTCATGTCTCACCTGCCCCTGGTCATGGAAGCAGCACCTCCAACAGGTGGGCAGTGCTGCATACACCTGATGCATCTCTGATGTGGTTTCTTCCCATGGTCACTGGCTCTGAGGGGGTTCCTGGAGCTAAGGAAGGACACAGGATCACACAGATTTCTCTGACTTCCCTTCCCCAAAAGGAAATTTCACTTAAGGCAGGTCTTAGAGAGAAAATACAATTAAAGGAAAAATTTTAAAAAAAATTTTAAAGACGGGAAGGGAGAGGAGTGGGGGCCAAGAGGCACACGAGGGAAGCTATCCAGGGTCCTGGAGCCAGTGGTTATTTGGGAAGGAGAGGAAGATGAGGAGGGCTAGATGTTGGTTAACTTTTGGTGAAGAGCAAATTTTCTCAAAACATCATGGTTTAAATCAGCGATTTTCAGCCAGTGTGTCACAAGAATTTTTAAAACATGCAATAACTGTTTAGTTAGAGGCACTGACCTCTTTTTCCTTAGAATGTCAGATTTTAAAAAATGACAACAGGGAACACAGCAATAGCCATCCAGTGTAAATGAATCAAAATTAATACTATTTTTATATATATTTTATGTGCTGCAGAATTTTAGTAATTAGTTTATGTGTGTCATGAGATGAAAAAGGTTGAAAATCGCAGGTTTGGACAATGATGATGTGTCATACATCTCAACAAATCAGAGTGCAGCACACCCAGGTTGGTCTATGCCCCTCCACCAGTCTTTGTTCTCTCTCACATCTGGCGATCAGTGGGCCTCTGCATGTGGCCTGGGCTTCCATTACTATATGGGAGCTGAGCCATATGGGCAAGTAGGAAGGGAAGGAAGTGGAGAGTGGGAGAGAGGGACTCCTTTCATTCATTTCGTGGAATGTTTTCAAGATTTATCCACATTATAACATGTTACAGCACTTCATTCCTTTTCTTACTGAATAATATCCCACTATATGGATATACCACATTTTATTATCCATTCATCATTGATGGACATTTGGGTTTTTCAACCCTTGGCCATTGTAAATGGTGCTGCTATGAACATTTCAGTACAACTGTTTTCAAAGTCTTCCACACTATACACAGAGTGGATGAGTAGAATTGCTTAGTCTCAGGATAATTCTATTTAAGTTTTTTGTTGTTTTCAAGAAAAAAAATTTTAAGTATACTAATGTTACATGCAATAAACATATTAATATTTAAAGAAAAACTATTTTAAATATACAGAAGGCCGAAAGACATATGAAAACATGCTCAAAGTCACTAATTATACGAGAGATGCAAATCAAAACAACAATGTGGTATCATCTCACACCTGTCAAAATGGCTGTCATCAACAAATCAACAAACGACAAGTGCTGGCGAGGATGTGGAGAAAAAGGAACCCTTCTGCACTGCTGGTGGGAATGCAGACTGGTGCAGCCACTGTGGAGAACATTATGGAGTTTCCTCAAAAAACTAAAAATGGAACTCCCATTTGACCCAGTGATCCCACTTGTAGGAATATATCCTAAGAAGCTAGAAACACCAATCAGAAAGGATATAGGCATCCCTATGTTCATAGCAGCACAATTTACCATAGCTAAGATCTGGAAACAGCCTCAGTGCCCATCAGCAGATGAGTGGATTAAAAAAACTGTGGTACATCTACACAATGAAATACTACGCTGCGGTAAAAAAGAAGGAATTCTTGCCATTTGCAACAGCATGGATGGAACTGGAGAGCATTATGCTAAGTGAAATAAGCCAGTCAGAGAAAGATAAATATCATATGATCTCACTCATTTGTGGAATATAGAGAACAACATAGACTGATGGACAGGAACAGATCCAGAGACAGAGAAGCAGCGATTGGTCTGTTGATCCCCGAAGGGGAGAAAGATCAACCAAAGGACTTGTATGCATACATATAAGCTAAGCCAATGGACTCAGACAACAGGGGGATGAGAGCATGAGTGAGGGGAGGGTTGGGGGTTATTGGGAGATGAGGACACATTTGTAATACCTTGACCGATAAAGAAAAAATAAATAAAACAAAAAAGAAAAAATTTTAAGTATAATAATGTTACATGCAATAAACATTAATATTTCAAGAAAAACTATTTTAAATATAATAATATAATACGGAATAAACAATATTTCAAGAGCAACGATTTTAAATATAATAACACTAGAGGCCTGGTGCACGAAATTCATGCACCTGTGAGGTCCCTCAACCCAGCCTGAACCCTCTCGCAATCCAGGACCGCTCAGGAGATGTTTGACTGCTGCTTTGGGCCTGATCCCACAGGCAGTCGGACGTCCCTCTCAAAATCCAGGACAACTAGCTTTTAACCACGTCTGCCTGCCTGCCTGCCTGATAGCCCCTAACCGCCTTTGCCTGCCTGCGATCACCCCTAACCACTCACCTGCCTGCCTGATTGCCCCCAACCACACTGCCTGCCTGCCTGATCACCCCTAACTGCCTCTGCCTCAGCTCCTGCCGCCACAGCTTTATCTGGAAGATCATCCGGAATGACATCCGAAAGGTCATTTGGCTATTCAGTCTAATTAGCATATTATGTTTTTATTATTATAGACTAGGGGCCTGGTGCACAAAAATTTGTGCACTCGGGGTGGAGGGAGTCCCTCGGCCCGGCCTGTGCCCTCTCACAGTCTGGGACCCCTCAGTAGATGTCCTATGATGGCCCCAGTCTGCCAGGCGCCTTCTGTGTGTGTGTGTGTATATGTGTGTGGGTGTGTGTGTGTGTGTGTGTGTGTCACCACTGGGGACCTGCCCCCAGCCGCATCTGAGGCTCGGAGCAGTCCTCCTGTGTGTGTCTACCTGCTGGGGGCCTGCCCCAGGCACACTGTGGAGGCTTGGAGCAGGCATCCCCTCTATGTTGATCTCTCAGACTCTTGCCCTCCCCTGCATGTTGTTCTCTTTTTTGAGCTGTGACCAGGGCTGCGGGCGGCCTGCCTCCCAAGCTTGCCTACTGCCCATCTTCCTCCAGCCACCAGAAAGCAGGGAAAACCCCGCCTTGTGGTCAGGCCAGCCTTCTCCTGCTCCCTGATCCTCGGAAGGGACCTGGGAAGCCGCCAAGCAGGCCGCCAACTCTTTCCCACTCACCCGTCCCTGCTGCCTTCCTTTCCCACTTCTTGGTGCCGCCAAGGGGTCTGGGGAGCTGCCAAGCAGGACCCGGCCCCTGCAGCCTTGCTTTCCTGCTCCACAATGCCCCGCTAAGGGCCTGGGAAGCCCACCAAGCAGGCCGCCGGCTCCTTGCCGCCTCTTACCCGCTTCGCGGTGCCCTCCAACTCTGCCTCCTCTTTCCCTCTCATGGGTCCTGGGTCCTGCGCTGTCCCGCCCTGCAGCCGCTCTGTGCACTCGGGAGGTCCCTCAGCCCGGCCTGTGCCCTCTCGCAGTCTGGGACCCCTCGGGGGATGCCCACCTGCTGGCGTGCCTGACCAGCCTGGGTGAGGGGCTTTAAGGCTGCCCACAGCTCCCATTGACCAACGTCCCAGCAAGGCCGGCTGGACA